>VXAX01006123.1:205877-228221 GCA_013399835.1 Leptocoma aspasia | reverse complement strand
AGAGTGATAAGGTCAGCCCTGAGCCTCCTTTTTTCCAGGCTAACCAACCCCAGCTCCTGCTGGGTCTGCTGCCTTCTCCAATTCCACGCACTGGTTAGAAGCGGCTGCTTCAAAACCTCCTCCAGTTTCACCTTTTTGCAGTGGCCAAATTCCTCTGCCTTGTCCTGTCAGACCTAAGTCTGAACCTAAGATGGCGCCACGCGTATTTTCCCTGCCGCGTGTGAACTCTCCGTGAGGAAACCCGGCGGGAGCTTCCCTGGCGGGGGGCAGGCGGGCAGGGGACAGGGCGGCNGAAGATGCCGGCTACGTGCTGTACAGGTACGGCCGCGGCGGCGCGGTCCCGCGGGGGCGGGCCGGACCCTCGCGTCGCGGCACGTCACGAGGTGGGGGGCGCGGAGTGGCGGAGCTGGGGCCGGGGGAGTGAGGAGCTCCTGGGAGGGGCAGGGACACCTTTCACTTGACCGGGTTGCTCAAGACCTTATCCAACATGGAAAGTGCCAGAGCTGGTGCATACACAGCTTCTCTGGGCAACCTGGTCCAGTGTCTCACCACCTTTACAGTCAAAGAATTTCTTCCCAATGTCTAACCTAAATTTCCGTTCTCTCAGTTTGTATCCATTACTCCTTGTCCCATCATGACAGTTTCTGACGGAAAATCCCTCTCCAGCTTCCCTTTAGGACCTCTTTAGATACTGGAAGGCTGCTCTGAGGTCTCCACACAGCCTCTTCTTCTCCAGGCTGGACAGCCCCAACTTTCTCAGTTTGTCTTTGTAAGGGTGGACCAGTCCTCTTTGCAACATGTTGGCCGTGCTCTGCTCCAACACTTCCGAGTCCTTCTTATGTTGGGGACACCTTTACTTATTTATATGCTGGTCTGTGTTACAGATAATAATGTAGCTGAAATAGCAGGGGCTGTTCAGAGTGAGGATGTGTTACTGGACTTGGGTTCATGCGTGCCATGGTTTGAGTAGCATTTTGTGCTTTTTAGAAGCATTGAAAACGCAAAACCATATATTTACAGGGACAGGAAGGAATGGGCTGATATTGAACCTGTTCCTCAAAATGATGGTCCAAATCCTGTTGTTCAGATCATCTACAGTGAAAAATGTAAGTCTTAAATATATTCTGCCCTTAACCATTGTTGAAACGAGACTTCATGTTTTGGATAACATTTTCTAGAGTGATACTGTGAAGAAATTAGTTAATTGTGTGTGGTGTTTTCACCAAGCACCTCTGAAGCTGAATCTTCACCTGAGATGTTAATAGCCAAGGTTCTCCTTTAAAATCCTATGGCTTAAGAGGTAATACAGCAGACAGTGTGGTTCATGTCACAAGGCATTTCCAGACCACAAGTGGCAGCAAAACATGAAGCTCTTGCAGCTGGTGAAGTAGTGTGAGTAAGCAGCACAGACCTTTTGGGATTGTTTTGGTTATTATTCTGATGGTGTGTTTCTAACATACTCGTGCAGGTTTGAGGTGTTCTAATATCCTGCACAGGTCTCAGTTGAAAATGCTTTGAGATCAATAGATACCGTTTTACAGAAGTGTATTTAGAGCACAGAAAATAGGAAGCAATTTCAAAGGATTCTTAACTTTACCCCCTATCCATGCCATTGGCTGAGATGCTATTCTCCATTTAGTCCGAGATGTCTATGATTACTTCCGGGCTGTTCTGCAGCGGGATGAGAGAAGTGAGAGAGCTTTCAAGTTAACAGCAGATGCCATTGAGTTAAATGCTGCAAACTACACAGTATGGTATGTAGTAGTCTTGGGATTATTTCTGTGGTCATTGAACTGCCTACCTTTTAAGTCTTTAATGTTTTGTTCATTGAATTAGGGAACGCCTATTTGAATTTACACAGAGGAGTAGAGTGGCTTTCCAGTGAGCTTCCAAAGGAAGCCTTTGTTCAGTATTTCCCATGTCTTATTTTGATTCAGTAGTTTTCATTCATTTCATTCATTCATAATATCTCTAAGGATATTATCAGTCAAGGTCAGGGTTAGCCACAAAAAGGACTTTTCTGTTTAAAATTAGATCACTTACCTAATAATGTGTCCATGACAAAATGCAGAAGATACCCTCAGTTGACTTCAAGAAGAAGCATAAAAACATGATGGCAAATAATTTATGTATTTACTAGTAATGATAAACTACTAATAATTTCTGCATTTTAAAAGATCTGTCAGGTTAGGTAATCAATAAACAGTGAATTTCTGATATTCAGAGTAGGGCCTTTTAGCTCACAAGCTAACAAGTACCTCTTGTACTTCATTCCACTCATTTCCATTAAATCAGAAAGTTTGCATTGTTTCAAGCACAGAAGTCTTAGTTGCTGTGCCAGAAAATGAGCATGGGTACAGGTTCATTTGAACATGGTTGTCACTATCTTAGATAATGTACTGTTGCAACAGTATTCTAGTTCTCCGCTGTTCGGTAATTGAGTGCCCTTTAGCAGACCTAGATGTGTGATTAAGGATTATGCATTAGTTTTAGCTTTTTTGCACTGTTTTTAGCTCAATGTCATTTACAAGAACTGTGAACAAAGGTGATTCCATGTTCTTCTCTGTGAATTTTAGGAAAGTCCTTTTGTAGTGTTCAAATGCTTGACTTTTATACAGGCATTTCCGGAGAGTCCTCCTGCAGTCTTTGGGAAAGGATCTCCATGAGGAACTTAAGTACATTACAGCTATCATTGAAGATCAGCCAAAGAACTACCAAGTCTGGTAAAATCATGCTTTCTTTTCTGCTCTTAATGTTTTTGCAGATAATATTTGTTTTGTAAATTATCCAGTTGTGGTGGAGGAGTTAAATGGAGTTGCATCATGTCAAAGTTCGTTTCAGATATTTGTTCTAAGCATACGATTATGACATGCTGAGCAGGCCTTGTTTTCTTGTTAATTTCAATTTTTAAACTGCCAAAATAAGTGTGACAGGTGTAAAAAAAAAAAAAAAGACTAGTGAAAAGGTGACCAAGAAGACAAATAGGAATTGGTATTTTTTCTTTTATTGTATTTTGGCATTTGCCTGCCTGTTGTTGGGTTTTTTCCAAAATTAATGGGAATAAGCAAAAAGAGCAGTATTGTTATTGCTAGAGAAATTACGTAGTAGTAAAAAACTTGACTCTACTGAAGGCCTTGACCATGAGTGTGGAAGTAGGTTGTTTCAGGTGAACATTACTTGTTTAAAATGAGATGATTGGCTATTGTGTACGTGTGGTTAGAATTTTTTATAATATAAATAGCATCATGCATTTCTCAGAGGCAAGTGAAATGTTCTGGTATGCTTAATTTGAAATATTTAACTAGTGGGTTTTTTTCATAAGAGGTGCACTTGCTATAAGTGACATTTATATAGAAAACACACTCACAAAAAATATTTTGACTTTGTTCCTCTTGTCATTAGGCATCACAGACGGGTGTTGGTTGAGTGGCTGCAGGATCCATCCCAAGAGCTTGACTTCATAGCTGACATTCTTAACCAAGATGCCAAAAATTACCATGCCTGGCAACACAGACAATGGGTTATTCAGGTGTTGTATCCTCAGAACTCTTGAGTCTTTAAATAACTTGCATTTTAAATGTGGGGCAGAGGTTAGCTTTGAACTTGCCTTTTAGGAAATGAGTTCAAAGAATTGGATTGTTGTCTAGTTCACCTGTACTTTTTTTTTTTTAACTTTCTGTTGATTTTTTCAAAAAAGGCTTTATCTGAGGTTCAGTTTTATTATTTAAAAAAATAAAAACTTCCGATTGTGATACTCTCTCTTCCATTTCCTTAGGAGTTCAAATTGTGGGACAATGAACTGGACTATGTAGACCAGCTTTTGAGAGAAGATGTGAGAAACAACTCTGTTTGGAACCAGCGGCACTTTGTCATTTTCAACACCACTGGCTATGATGACCCAGCAGTCCTAGACAGAGAAGTCCGGTCAGTAATGCTATTCAGGCTCACATTAAACAGTCTCCATTACATGAAAGCACAGGAATACTTTCACAGTCCCTGTGGGCTTTGTTTCCTGATTTTTATTCACTTCTGGGACTACCACTCACAGTTAGCAGATCAAGTGTAAGACTGAAGCAAGCTCTGCTTACCCTGGGCAAGCCACTATCATGAATCTGTTTTCCTGACCTGCTGTTTATTGTGCAAACAAAACTTGGTTTTTGGTGACCTAGTTATAGTGGGACAAGTTACAGATCTGTGATACTGCTGTGCTGTTCATTCTATTCCTAGAAAGTTTGGAAAGAGGCACTCTTCAGCTCTGGTGCCTGGAGCACCTCCCCCTGCTTCCTTCTTCACTGACTTTAGTGTCTGCAGCATTGTTCCTCTCACGTGTTCTCACTCTGCTCTTCTCTGGCCACAAACAAAACTCTGTAACCACCTTTGTTTTTCTCTTAAATGTGTTACCACAGGGGCGTTACTATCATTTCTAATAGGCTCAGCCTTGGCCAATGGCACATCCATCCTTGTAGCTAGCACAGACTGGCTCTGATGGACATGGAAGAAGCTTCTGGCAGCTTCTCACAGAAGCCACCCCTGTAGCTGCCCCCTGCTACCAAAAAACAGGCCATGCAAACCCAATACAGTGACATGGATTGTAGGAAGAGGAGTTGCCTTTTGTGAGGAATTCGACGCAGCTGGAAAGAGAAAGCTTTCAGGAGTATGTGGTTGGCACAAAGAGAGCTGCCTCTGTGAGATGGCTGGTTTCCAGGAAAAAGAGTTTTGTGCTCACTGTTTCTAGGTTGCATGTTTCTAACTGAAGACAAACTGGGGTTCTAGACACATTTTACTACTCATGGTTGTAAGAGAAGCTACTTCACATGGTTTTCACATCTCAGACTGCTGATTTGGGTTGATGGTTATGAGAATATATTTGTCAAAAGTGAAGAAGCAATTAAGGTACTGCAATTTTTTATAGACTTATTTTTCAGAAGAAAGACTGAATCTCTGAATAGGTCCTTTGGTACATTATTCATATTGGATCCCAGCCCTCACCATCTTCCATTATTGTCTTTACAACCTTTTAGAAGTTTTACTTCTCTTCCAGTTTATAACCTTCCTGTAGATGAGTGAATCTGAACCATTTCAATGACTTAGATTTTGATATCTTCAACTTTCTATCTCCAGAATTTAGATTGGACATCCTCTCTTGATCTTCTCAAGATAATTGGGTACCATCTAAAGAACCAGACTGGCTAAGGTTAAGACTTCCCAGATGTGATTATAGAGCTGCTTGGTTGGTTTATAAACGCATTCTTTGTAATAGTGACTGCAGAGTGTTAAAAAAGAGTTACAATTGTGGGTATCTTTTTTAGTACTCATAATACAACTTTTTATCAGTATCTGCAGCCTCTGAAAATGATCAGAATGCCAGGTTATGCTGGGAAAAGCCAGAAGATAAATCTGCTTTGTGTAGATGAATTTGTGGCTGTATTGGAGGTGCCTTTTGTTGCTTTGCTTTTACAACAGTTGCCTCACTGCTGCTTTCACAGAAATGCTGCAGAAGGCTGTGTGAGCTGAAATCTCAAGCTCTGCCTCTGTGTGGGTTTCCTTGAGTGCAGCCTCATGGAAAAAAGTTCTGCAAATAGGTACAGAATATATCACTTGCAGTCATATTAACAGAGCTCAGTTACTCTGGCTGTTTTAAGCCCCTTGCCATTTCTGAGCATCAATATATAAGTTACTCCTTTAGCATACCAGGAGAGTATATTATGTTGTTTCTCAGTATTTTTGCTAATAATTTTGAGAATTGATTCATTATTGTATAAAGTCCAGCAAATTGAACACTTAAAACATAGTGTCTGCCTCTTTGAGACTCCTGGTGATTGTGAGCCATTTTTGATCTACCCAGGTGAGATGATCTGCAAAAAGAGTGAAGTATAGGCCAGAGAGATGCATTTGTGAGCTTCTGAGCAGATTCAGGTAATTTCTAACTGCATTGTTATC
The DNA here is from genome assembly GCA_013399835.1 of Leptocoma aspasia. Classification (NCBI taxonomy): domain Eukaryota; kingdom Metazoa; phylum Chordata; class Aves; order Passeriformes; family Nectariniidae; genus Leptocoma; species Leptocoma aspasia. The sequence goes on along the minus strand of VXAX01006123.1, from coordinate 222,281 downwards.
AGTTGCATTCATGACCTATTACCTTTTTCTTGCAGGTACACTCTTGAGATGATCACAGCAGTGCCACATAATGAGAGTGCTTGGAACTACTTAAAAGGGTGAGGTGTATTTTTCCATGAGACAAAAAGATTATCTGTGGAAGCTGTCTGATGCCTACTTCTTAATTGAAAAGAACTTGTTGCTTTTTATTCTAGTGCAGTGTGCTTAAGCAGGCAGGCAAATACTGTCACAAAGTGTTACTATAGTCTAACCTAATTACTCTGTAACTCAGTAAGCTTCTGGCCCTATAGTTCTTGTGGAAGGACTACAGGTACTTCTCATGCTTTTAAAAACTTGACCTGTAATGTTAACTGTGTTAAAAAACATAGATAGGAAATACATGCTTTCAGTCTAATTTCTCTTCAGTTGAACAAAAACTATGTCAGCATACTACAACATGAGGCTATACTAGTGCTGCACACTGCTTTCTGACTTCCTTGTACTTGCAGCCTGCTTTCAAAACTAATCTCCAAGTAAAGGAATCATAACAAAAATGCAATTATTCACACCAGATTTCCCATTGTTATGTGTCAAGCCTATTAACCTCTCTTCTAGGATTCTACAGGATCGTGGTCTTTCTAAATATCCAAATCTGCTGGAGGAACTGTTGAATTTACAGCCCAGTCACAGTTCACCCTATCTGATTGCCTTTCTCGTGGACATATATGAAGATATGCTAGAAAACCAGTGCGAAAACAAGGAAGAAACACTGAACAAGGCATTGGAGGTATGTTTTGAGAGCTTGGTTTTTCTTCTCAGGGATGCTGTCTATTCCTGTCTGGTTTTATAGCTTGACAAAATGAGATTGATTGTCATTAATAGAACAGGTTAGTTGTTAATCATGAGAGGTCTATGAAGAGTTTAACACAAAAGTCAGACAATCACAAGGATCTCATTAATTTAAATATAAATAATAACTAGCCAGTCATTATTCTTAAATTTTCTTCATATGGTAGTGAAGGAAGGTCTCTAATACTACCTGCAGAAGAAATGAGATGTTTGAACAATTGAGGAATTTTCAGTGTTTACTTTATATCATTAACTCGCTCTCTTCTCTGTAGGCTAATGATTTTTTCTCAGAATATCCATGTCCAAACAACCTCAGTTGAGCTCATTTGGCCCTTCTTAGCTCTTTCTATTGACAGAATTAGCTTGTGGCCAGCAGGCACTAGGGTATCAGTAAGAAAGGTCAGGCACCACTTCCTACAGAGCATAAATTACTTCTGGCAATGTTGTATCTCCCAGAGCTTCATACTTGGCTGTTCCTTGGTGCAGTTTGTAGTTACAAGAACACTTTCCATTCACTGTGGGATTGACTGGAACTTGATGTAATTAGAGCTGCAGTTTTGCCTGGAGTCTTTGTGTTCCAATATTGTTCTTTCTCAGCACTTTTCCATTGTTCTGTTCCAGGACCAGATTGTAAATAAGTGCAGTTGTCCCCTTTATACTATTTTGTTGGAACCCTGGGCACAGGGAATGTTTCTCTGCCTGTTTTAGGAAGCCCTGATCCCCAGCTGGACACTGCTTTTAACCTTATGGAAAAAATTGCCAAGGCTTTGGGATGAGTTGGAGCATACAGGTGTGAAGTAGATAGCAGTAGTAGTAATAGTTTATCACAGGGTGAAGAGTATAGGGTTTTAGGATTTTAGTATGAGAGTGAATAGGGGACAAGATGGAGGATTTTGGGTATTGTCTCATCCCTTTCTTGTTCTTCTGCTCCATTTTCTGTAGTACTAGTGGCACAAGATTATTGGCTAGAGAAAGCAGTGGCATAGGTGCTACGTGAATAGATTAATAGAAGTTATTGGTAGAAAAGTAGAAATAAAGTACGTGTTAGAATGCAATTGGATTAGATATCTCTAAAAAGCCTTGGTTTTGGGTGTTTGCTCTCCATATTGTGCCTTGTTTCTCATACGCTAAGTCTGGTGTGCAGACGGCATATCAAACTGAAGAAAAATAATAAACAATAGACCAAAGACAGAGAAAACCCAGAGTCTTGGCTCGTTTCTTATCCTTGGCCAAGAACTCACAAGGGAACCTCCTCCAAAGGTCCCAGGGCCCAAAGGGCCCAGTGAAATATGTTGGGTTTTTGAGCCCCCTGACACGAGAGAGGGCTCAAAAACCCAACATATTTCACTGATTTTGACTTCTCTATTTAGATAGACATCAAAGCTCTTAATTTCTTAACTCCATTTCACTGAGTAAGGTAATAAAAGGGAATTTACTAAAACATTTCTAGTGTTCGTACTTGAAAAAAATTTGTAAAATTTGTAAAATTTACACAGCTCATCCTGTAAGTAGTGTTGACCTCTACTGTGCTGCTTACCCAGATCAAAATTTTTAAAAATCCCAAGCATGTAGAAGTAGCTACACCAACTCTTAATGTAGCATGAGAGAAGGTTACTGACTTGCATGGAGAACCTTTTTGGGATAGTCTGCTGAGGAAAAAAACAGAAATAAAAGATCTCCTGTCAATCCATCAAGTACACTGAAGATTCAAGAGCAGGGTGATCTTCCAGTGTTTGGAATTAAGTGGTTTACGGCCTGTTGGATAACAGGCCAAAAGACATTGAAGGTTCTTGGAAGTATACTGTGCTGTACGACAGGGTGTATTAGGCTGGCATGGATGATGAGTGGTAGGCATGGAAATGAGTCAAAGGGAACTCCTACAACTGAGACGGGCCTGGAGGGATTTTTGTGCAGTGTCAGATTGGTTGGCTACCAACTGGGGTTGTCATCAGTTTGATTGATGTCATTAAACAGTTACAAATCCCATTAATAAAACAAATGTTGCAGAGAAACATCTTTCTAATACTGTCTGAAATATATGTTGTATGCATTTTATAATTAAGGATTCTGTAAGCTTTTTGGTTTAATACTCTGGTCTCTCATTTTTCTTTCACAGTTGTGTGAAATTCTGGCTAAAGAAAAAGACACCATCCGAAAAGAGTACTGGAGATACATTGGAAGGTCCCTTAAGAGCAAGCACAGTTCAGGCACTGAACAGAGCAGCACGCTGATGGATAAAGAGCAGTAACTGAAGATGGAGGAAAGCGGTGTTAAGCTCTCAAGCTCTTCTAAAGCTGTACTAAGTAGGGCCATCAACAAGTTCAAAGTCCATTTGGTATTGCAATGAAAGAGGAATGCAGAATACTGTATAGTCCCAAATTGCTGCTGCTACTGTTGATGGCTCTAGCTGCAGTCAAGAAATGTATTAAGGCTTAATTACTGAAATGTACCAAGTCAAGGTTTTAGTTCCTAACTAAAAGTACATAAAGCTATACCTATTATATTGACAGTGCTCAGTTAACAGTTGGCCTTGATCTTATAGGTTTTTTCCAACGTAAGTTACTCTATGACTCTGTGAAGCACTAAAACCATGTCTCATGTCCTGACTTACCCACTTGTGGTTCCTAACACTGTCACATGAGTTTGCTGCAGTAGTGACTGCAGTTAACTCAGCTGTAGGGGATATAAAGTAACCTGGTTAGTGCAAGTAGGCACTGCAGCTGTCACCTAATGTGGGAGCAGCTGTGCAACACTGTCAGCCTATGCTATTGTATGCAACTAACACCAAGTGTAATTTTGTAATAAAAACAGATTACTTAGAGCATTTGTCTGATTTTTTAAAATGTGTTTCTTTTGGTCCTCGTAAGTGCATAGTTTGTTCTTTTCAGATGCTAATGGAGGTGAAATATCCCCTTGTATAAGTATTGGTATTCTATTGCATTGAGATGTCTTTTGCACTGGAGTATTCTTATCCCAGAAACTTTCAGTACACTTGATATATTCAGTGGAGTCTTGAATTCTTCCCTGCACAGACAGGAAAAATGCTTTGAGGATCCTGGGGGATGTGTATTCTGCCCCATAAAAATGCATCTACCCTGTTTTCAGTAAATGACTATTGTAAACTGTGTTCTTATGGAGTGCTTGTCTGATATGAAATATTTTATTGGAAACTGTCATAAAGGGAACAAACAAATGCTGGTGTTTATTCCATAATATGCAGTCTTTCTGACACTAAACATTAAAAGATGGTAATTGTGATTAAACAATAGTGGAGATTATTTTTTAACACTTGAAATTCTTTAATTCAATGCACTCTTGAAATTCAAAACAACTCACAGGGAATGGAATTGATATACAAAAGCTGTGTAATTTTGTAGTGGTTTTGCTGCTTTCTCAGCACTAGAGAAAACATTTTTGTAGTGACACATGAACATTCAAAACAGACATGGACTTCAAACTTTAGGAGATTGGTTAACCTGGGGGGTTCTTTTTCTTCTTTTTTTTTTTTTCTTTTACATGTTTGGGGTTTTTTTTACCACATTTGAAACTCCAGTACAAAGCAAAAAGTGTGTTTCTACCCCTATAAGTTGTTCCTAACTGAAACTCCACTAAATACGAAGTACTGAACAGGCAGGGTGTTCAAGGTCTTCGGACAAAGTAATGTATTTGCCACTATGAGTCACGAAAGCTCAGAAAGATGAAACAGTCAAATGCAATCCTTTAAATAAACGTCATCAATGAAGAGGTAACAGAATTTTCCTGTGCATATGGTGTTAAGACATTCCTGTATCTTTCACAAAACTCAGAGAACACTTGGAATAAAGCAGAGTATTCTTTACCTACACTAGCATAAATTTCAGCAATAAGTCATCACAAGGTAAGATTGATGAAGAGTGTCCACAGGACAGTGTATTTTGGGATGTGATCTCAGTGACTTGTGGGCTGAGGCAAGAGCTTTAGATTTAGCCATACAGACTTCCTAGTCGCAAGAATAGGTAGGATTCCTCTGACAACCTTTTCAGGGATATGGTCAACCTATGGCCTTCTCATTCTTGAAAATGTTGTCTATAAGGAATGAGTAAGATTCTAACAGAGTTGGTAAGGTTTTATACTGGTTATGCAAGCATAGTGGTACATGGAAAGATACCACTTCTGAGCTGCATTTACCAATAAATAATCAAATACATATTTTAATGGAAAAAATATCTTGTCTTATCTGGAACAAATGTGTAACCAAACAAATCATGTAAATCCTAAGAAAAAAAATGTGCTGGACCCTGGAGTTCTGCTTAAACAACAGGAACCAAAAAATGTCATTCTGTTGTAACAGAAGTGTTCCTTCTTTCAAATGTTTATACTTACTGTCACTTGGATTGCAAGGAAGCTTTCAAATTCTCTTGCAAAGGCACCTCAGTTTTCTGCTGGTCAACAATACACAAAAATACTGAGCTGTCAGAGCTGGAAAAGTGATGGCTGCCCAGCCAGGTTGCAAGTGTAGCCACCAAACCTTGAATTTTAATGCATCCAAGACAAAATGTTTCTGGTGGAAGAAGGAGCTTGACAAAATGTATGACCTGTAGAGAGAAGGGTCTTAGAGTAGGAAGTTAGAGATTACTTTAACCTGTAGGCGTTGGTACTGACTACCTTTGATCAGGGCAAACATCATGGTTATTTGTCACAATAAGTTCATCTGTACAAGAAAATTTACTGTTGTTATTATTGTGTGTAACAATGTGACTCTTGTGTACAATTTTATTACTGAAGAGCTGTGCCTAAATGGGAAACTACTGATACAACTGGAACATTCAGTGGAGTATGGAGCATTAGTAAAGTGTGAAACCATATCCTATGCTTGCTTTCATCAGAAGCTGATATTCTTGCCTTGGTGAAGCCCTTATTAAGCTAAGGGTCTTACTAAGCCATTATTGACTTCCACCGTTTTGTCTTTGCAACTTAAGTGACAAAACAGTGTGCAAGTCCTTTCTAATCTATTCAGTACAAAACCACCTCTGCTAGCAGAAAGTGCTTCTATCAGATGCTGTCTGGTTGTGCTGAGGCAGATTAGGAGTGTGCCATTCAGCTGGACCTTCTGTAGGGGCAATATTCTCCTGTAAGGAAGCAGGGAGGTTTCTAATCACTCCCTCCACATGAAACACTTCCATCGAAGTGCTAGCTGCCAATTCATGCAGTGCTATGGTGATGAGGGACTTAAAGTGAGATGGGACATCCAAAACTGAGGGTGCACACACTTATTTAGGTTTCTTTAAGTATGTGCCATGATGAGCTCCTGGAATCTTCACCAAATTTAACTAAAAACCCCACCTCAGGATGCCTTGATGCCTACATCGTGAGTCTAATGAAACCGCTTGAGGTAGGACTGTGCTTCACGAGGTGCATCACCATCACTGTCTCTGAAGAAGCACTGAAAATCTACGTAAGATTTCAGCCTGGGGGGGTTAGAATCGTTGCTGTATCCTGTCGCCCAGCCGAGAAGGCGGACACCGGCCACTAGATGACACTGTGACACGCACCCCCAAGCCCATCGGCGCCGCTGATGTGCAGGAAAAACAGCGGCGTCACCACCCCCTCCGTGCAACATCACTATTTTCACACTTGCTAATTAAACATGGAAGAGCAGCTGCTTGGTAATTCAATACATAGCGCCACACAAGCATCAAGCACAAGTATTCTGGGAGTGGCTAAATGGTCATCTTGATGTTGGTGTTAATTGGAGAGCAATTTCTCGTTAACAGAAATTGTGTTAACAGCTCTGACACTGGACACCTTGTACAGATTTGGACTCTGTTTAGTCCTGGTGTTCTAAAAATAATGCCATGACTAAACCCCTCTGCTTAGAACTTGGGGTTTGTGGCCCGTTTACATCTTTTGGAGATATGCCTCCAATCAGACTGCTACACTCACATGCCTTCACAAGCTGGAAAGTTTTGGTCCCTAGAGCCAGCCTTGTTATGATAAATTTCTCTGGTCCCTCTGTAGTGAAATGCTGGCCATTGCTGGTTGTTTCTGGGAATATAGATTGAAGGACAAGATGACCTACTCCTGTTTTTGGAACTCAGGGGAGGACTTGAGCCAAACTGAGGAAGTCAAGCATGCTGTTGCACATCTGAAAGCAGTTTCCTTGCTTTCTGGTAAGCAGGACTGAAAACTTTGCTAAAGAAGGTCAAAGACAGACTTCTCTTTCTCATGCACTGGTTTGTCAAAGCTGAGTAATACAGGTTGTCACCACAGTGCAGGGATTCTAAGTGAATGAAGAGATGCCCTCTGTCACTTCAGCCAAGCCAGTTTGAGCACTCAGAATGACTCAGGTGCAGCTGCTTGTTCTGTGTGTATGCACTGAGCTCCCAGGACATGCAACTATTAACCCCTCCCATGGGCATTATGCTAGCTCTGGTACCTCTGTCCACACCTGAAACAGTTAGGTGACAGGTGTAATGCTGCCATCGCAGTACTGCTCATGAGCAGTGATCTTGTGACGGCAGAAGATGTCTTGCTGTATTTAGGCTTCTCATTCTTTTGGGTTTGGGTTGCTTTGGGTAGGTCTATTTCATTACTTACTTCTTTGGTTTTCTGATGTGCCCTGACTGTTGTCCAAGTCATCTCTCCAACAGATCCAAAACTAGCTGAGTAAGTGCTTGTGCTTCTACAAAGAAGCTTCAGAAGGAGGAAAAGGAAAAAAAAAAAAAAAAACAAACTGTGTATCCTTGATGTACATTCCCTGTGCTCCCTCTTCTGCCAGTCTGCTCACTAGGATAAGAAAGTGGCAGGTAGATAACCTTCTTTTCTTTCCAGGTGCTTGCACACATCTGCCCCTGCCCTTGCCCTTGCAGACAGACAATGAATATGAGTTTTATTCCCAGCTTTACTAAAGGACAGTGAGAGGACACTATCCCTGTATACAATAGCACATGGTGCTCACTGACTTTGCTGGCTGCCTCTTGCACTAACAGTTTCTCTGCTGCAAAATGAGTCCAAATGACTATTTGGAGGTACCTACAGAGCAGGTGCTGAGGGTTCCTGAGCACTGTTCAAGCATTCTGATACCAGTTGAGTGGTACTGCCAACCATCTTGCTAATTTGAGGTCTAATCTGCAAAGATCCTGCACTGAGCTGAAGGCTACAATAAAAGGGAGAGAGTGTTGAGTATTTACACGGGCAACGGAAAACCAGAAACACCTGGGTTTAGAAACACATTTTCAAATTATCAATTTTCAAATTATTCCTTAACTTAAAAGTTTAAAACTTGTAAAGTGAGAATAGAAAACTGCTTGGCTTCTGACATTCAGAGGAAAATATGTGAGGAGATATGCCTTAGGCAAGACCTAGTTTACTGCAAGAAGGCATGTCTGGATAAAACTCCAAAGCCTGGATGAGATCTGTTTGTCATTTAGCAGTGCCCCAAACATAGCTAAGTTGCATTTGGAACTCAAATTTTCTCTAGTTTCACTGCAGGAGGAAGGGGAAAATGAGGGATGACTGGGAAAGGGCAAGCCAAAATCACTAGTCATGCATCTCTAACAACAGCTAAGAATATTACAGCAAATTATTTCAGTATAGGTGCCTGCTGCAGAACCAGACAGAGCCACCTGGTGCGCACACACAGCAATTTTGTGCATTTCAAGTAAGAGCAGTCTTTTCCCTCCAGGTTAACTGTATTGACTTTCTCATTTCTTTTTCTAAGTGTTAATACACTGTCAGATACATGCTTGCCTGAGCCATGCAGACTAAAATTTCTAGGGAGAGAAGAAGAGAATGATGAGATATAACCCGTTTTACTGCAAGACTGCTACTCAGCAGCCATGGCCAAGACAAGGATAAACCAAGGCCACATAAACCTTGGTTTTGTATCCCACAATGCCAGCTTTCAGCTGTCACTTTATAGTACAGGCTTTTTACAGCAGAAATTATATGTCCTCATATGTTTGAAAACTCCTGGTGAACACAGAGATGTCCCTTATTCCAACAAGTGCTGGTAGTCTCTTTGACACTGTGGGAGTTTCAACTTGCTTTCTGTTCGTCAGCCTGTGCCTGAAAAGCAGACACAAGCAGTGCAGACAAACACTTCCCCAGGCATTGCCATGCTGCACTTAACCTGGATAGACCTGGAGATGATGAGATTTTGCTGTGAGTTCTAGAGCACTCCTTTGCTCACAAGGGCCCTCATGGAAAAGGAGCCAGCCATGAAGGCCCCTTGCAAGCTCCTCAAGTCTGAGGCCAATTTTGACAACCAGTATTGTATCACCTCATCATAGCATCTCACACATCCTATGATTACAGCAAGTGACTTGCAAAGCCTAGGCATAAGGTACCAATCTTGAATTATACTGAAATAGAGATGTACAGATCCAAAGATTAACCACCAAGTTTTGCAAAGAGTAACTTGTCTCCTGTACGTCAGTATCCAGTGCTTATAAAAATAGGCACAGAGCTGCACACAAAAAGGTCAAATAGAATCACTCAATGATTTTAATTCCCTTTGAATAAGGGAATTCCTTATGAATAAGTGCAGGTGTTGATTTGAAAGAGAGAGGGGATAGGAAGAGAAGAAAAGGGCTGACAAAAAATAGAGGGTAATGAAAACTTAGCTCATAGCCTGAACCAGTATTGCAACATGTCTCTGAGAAATATGTGCAAAAAACACATCTGGGCAGCAGAGGAGTTTTTATGGTGATGAGCAGATAACTTTTTAATTGCTTCCTCCTGTTCACAGAAAAAAGGCTTTGTAAGTACACAGGATACATCCCTGATATCTCCTCCTTGTTGGAACAGTGCTTGGGACACTGTGTTTCTGATTCATTGACAAGGACTGGAGTCAAAATGGCAACATTTGTGGTTATCAAGTCGAGGATTATTGTTTTGTTCAGCGCTAACCTCCAAAGGAACAGCAAAAGTAATTTCAAGAAAGGATAAATTCTTTTTTTTTTGTCCTTTTCTAAAGCTGAAATCTGGAGAATTTTTAAAAGCCATTTCTATTTCCTAATGTGCTGTGACTTTAGGTCCTGTAAGAACAGTGTGCCTACTGGAGCCATGCCATTATAAGGGTATGTGGTCAGTTTGGAGTATTTTTGTTAGAGGACAGAATGATTTGATGAATTTTCAGTGCTTGTTTTGGCTCAAATTCTTCATAAAAGTTTGTTCAGAAAAGTCAAAGAGAAAGAGTTAGCTGGGGCACTTTAAACTTTATGTCAACATCTGGTATCCTAACAAGCATCAAAAACTGACTGCGGAGGAGATGAAAGCTCTCAGTAATGAAGGACCGATCTGGGGTAACCTCTGAATGCAGACTCCAAAATGGAGGAGATAAACAAGGCAATTCCACATTTTGCTGAAGTCCAGATACACTTGCTGATAGAAGGAAAAGAGCAGCAGTATGTTAGAATTCTGTGCAATGCTTGCACATATATGTCTGGCTGTGTACAAGTATCCATCAGCTTAACCTCTTAACACCAACTGTCTGACTCTCAAAAAGATTCTGGGATCATGCAAAATCTGTTACAGAGGGCTTGGGAGTGGCAGTGATTTCAGGGTACATGCAGGTGAATATGGGGATGCCACTCATGCCATTATGATATTTTGCCTTTTCTTTTATATACCTTTCATGTATCCTCAGTGCTCTTAACATGCATACTTGTAATTCTTTAAATCTGATAACTTAACATAGTCCTGGTATTGTTAGGCCAGAAAACCAAACATCCTAGATGTTGTAGGCACATAGTTTGGGGTAATTGGGAGTGGGGCTGTGGCCGAGCCTCATCCCTAATGGGCTACAGCTGTGTAGGACAGGTGCCTAGTATTGAGGGCAATGAGCCATGGAGCGTCGAGTACTGACCAATCACAAAAAGGTAGAAAAAAGCACACAGGTGGAATATATGTAACATCAAGGGTATAAAAGGATGCACTAGAGAGCAATAAGAGGCAGATGCTTGCAGCCTTCCTTGGTGTTGCTTGTAGCTCTGCTGTCCCTCTAGTGAGCCTCTGCTATGCCTCGAGGCCTTGCAATTGGAGTCCAGAAGCCCTACACTACCTTGAGAAACCAAGGTCCTCTCTAAAATACATTCTGTAAACTAGGATTAATCCCATCCAGGAAGGAATTCTTCAGGATGGGATGATATCACACTATTCATTCAAGCCTCTCATTAGGGCATCTTTATTAGATGTGCTAATTTGCACAGTCTATATAATTTTATACATGATCTATCGAGAGTGTACACTTCAGGGTGCTCGATCTTGGCAAAGTGTTGCACCATAAAAATCCTTATTAAATAAACAGATAACAACCCATTATCTTTTAACCATGTCTGGCTCTCAATTTTAAGACCAAAAAAAAGGCATCATCACAGCTCAGGAAAGAAGACAGATGTGACACTTACTCCTGGACTGTATGTCTGAAAAAATGAAACTGCTTTTGCAATTGCTGGTTGACAGTAAATTATGAACATAGCAGCATAGCATTTCCAATGCACATTCTAGTGTTGTCCAGCATTCAAAATGAGTATTTCTAATAAAAGTTTAAACTGACAATGAGCATTTTATAGTATATTTAGTTGTGCTTAGCACAGTATAGCTCTAAGGCCAGATACAGTTTCCATGTGAGGGAAAAAAATCCACTAAAAATTCGAGTCACTTTTGTCCAGTGAGATGCTTGTATTCCATTGTAAAAGCTCCAAATGGGACTCACTAAGCAAAGTCATCTGATGTTTCTGAGTCCTGCAGTTTCACTTGTGCAGTTCCAGTGCTTTGGACACATCAAGGTGGATTGTGAAACACCATAAGCAGGCCTGGGAACATGAAATAATTCAGTTCATAAGAATTATTTATGTATAAATACCATTTCCTACCTAGAATCTAGCCATAGGAATCCCAAGGTCCTTGTGTTTTCTGGACCATTATCGTGGTAAACCAGGCATCCTTGGCACAGAAAGTAAAACAGCAAGTAAGAAGTAGTTAAGTTATTTGGGGCTTTCCTCACAAATTAGGAAGCAGCAACACTGTCTTTCTCTTAAAAGCTTTATTTACATATCATGCTGAACACAGTCAGTAAGCAACTCTGTATCATGTTAAACCACTACTGAGTAAAAGGAGGCAGAAAAACAGCAGAAGAGAAAGTGTAGTGGAAGGCCCTGACATGTACCAACATACAAATTTAATATGTGAGTATGTATGCATCACAGTTCCATATGTGTCTACTGATGAGCAAGCAACTGATATATGTGAGTTTTGTACCACTGCACTGTTTTAGTTCCAAGTGTGAGCCTGAACCACCAAACCTGCAAGGAGCTACTGTGGCATGTAGTGGGTTGCCCAGCCTCGGTAATGATGTGTTCGAGCAAAGTAAAGCACTCCTCAAATGGATGAAGCCTGTTAGAAATAGCACTGAAACAAGTTAAAAACACAGTCTCAGCGGGCTTTCAGTAGTTTACAAAAGAGTGGCTAATTCTGAGGACATTAATGGCAATTAAGTGTCTCCTAATGTAACAGTTTTAAGACTCAGGAGTCCTGCTGTAAGATGTTATTATTCAATTCAAAGTTCAGGGACCACTGTTCAGTGGTCAAACTTCTCCTGGTCTGTTCCAGACACTCTTTTTACAATGGCAGAGAAAGGAACTGTATGAGGCCACACAACCATCTATCACTCTCACTTTCCAGCCTTCTGATGTTTTCATTCTTGTGATGGAGTTTCTCACGCTGTTTTTTGTAAACATGCACATGTTTTTCTAACTGTCTTTTTGTTTTTCATTCTTTCTCCTGGGAGGAGAAAGGTTTGATAGACTTTGTCATTGACCAGTGTGGTTGGAGAGGTGGTAACTTCACCTTCCAATTGATAGTCATTCCCAGAACTCTAATGTGAAAACCAAAATAAAGTGTCCTCTCTTCTTTGCCTTCTCTCGGGTGTAGCTGTGTTTGTCTCTGTGTTTCGTGTTGCTCGATAGAGTAACAACCATCTATTCCCTATTTCAGAGGATTTCATGACCTTCAGACACAAATTTTATCATAATATTATTATATGTTGGGAAAATTCATCTATTTTTCTGTTTATCACTGTGGCTTATCCAGTGGCCTAATTAGTTATGAGAACTGGGTCTCTAATCCCGTGTCTGGCTCTGACCTTGAATGATTTGGGTAAGAAAATTTTTATTTCTCAGCTTGCTTTTTTCAATCAGGAAGATACTAATGTTAAATTTTCTTCCTCATGGCTTTAAGGGAAGTATCACCTATGAATTCTTCTGGTGTACAGGAGAGAAAGAATAAGAAACCCAATTATAGCAGGCTCCTCCCTTAGAGACAGAAAGATTCATCCACACTAAAACTTTATAAACCTACCTAAAATCTTCCTTTCTCATTCTGCCCGTGGAATAACAGCATGTGGGTTTGAGAAACAATATTGTTCAAAACCAGGGGAGTATAGGTCATTAATTATCACAATAATGCTAAGAAAATAGTATTTTCTACTGGTGGCCATGACCTTGCAAAGGACATTCAAATTCTGTTATGTACCTCTTTGCACATACAGACGCAGTTGTCACATTGTAATCACTGAGAGCCTGGTCATCTTACCTTTGCAGTATTTGCTATATTTGCAGAGGAGACAATCAGCAGAATTCCCACTGAAGGATACAATGCAGGTGCTGCATTTAACGCAGGCATATTCTAACATAATTCCAAAAGCACCAAGGCTTTTATCTATACTCTGTCTTTGGGTATAAATACAGGCCTTAAGGCAAGAAAACAAGAAAATAATAACAGGATTACTGTTTTAATTTTGGACTTCAAGTCTATGAAGATGGAGAAGACACCACCATGTGCACTCAAGGGATAGCTGTCTGAGTAACGCTTCATAGAGGAGAGTTTATTGAACGGATTTTTAACTGAAATCTGGAGAAACAAGATGATTAGATCAAGGACTTCCAAGATTAAGCACAGAATCTTCCAGGTCCCACAGAAATACCTGGCAGGCAGTCTGTATTTTATCGGATGCATGGGGGGAAACTCCTGTGGGAGGTCACTCTTGTGTAACAGGATAAAACCTAGCACAGCCAACACTGCATTGTAGTGCTCAGAGAGAGGAAAGGTATCTTCAGGAGGAGCCACAGTCTCTCACAGAAATGAAATATCTCTAGCCAGCTGAGTTACTAGCTTGCAAACTAGCTTGCTCCTCTAGGGACTGAAAGGGAGCAACTGGTGGTCTGTATTTTGCATCTGGGTGAAACAATTGCTATTTGCATTTAAAATTAGTGGTGACAAAATAAATTAGTAAAACACATCTTACTCACTGTTCTAGTCTGTGCACTGTTGCTGTGAAATGCTGGCAGGATAGGTACAGCTTTGCCACCAGAACTAGACTAGTGACAAACACTCTGAGACATACTTTCATGGTTTGGTAGTGAGTATTATGACAGCTGCAAGGTGCTTTTCAGGTTCTTGTCATCTGTGGTGTACTTCTTGCAACCTTTTTGCATGGTCATTGACTGTCCACCTGCTTTCATAAGCACTGAAGTCATTGGTTCCGATCAAAATAGTCCTCAAAATTATCTCCATTTTCCCCTACACCTTAACCAATTCACATTGCCACTGAAAATGCCCACAACCCACTGGAATTTAGACTTTTAGATCCAGGTCATCTTCTTAGTAGGCACTGTTTATGAAACTGTATGTAGCTAAAGGAAAGCTGGAAGTGAACCAGGTGGTCAGAAACCAGAACACCTTTGTACCAGGAACAAAGAGTGTACATGCATGTAAGGTGTCAAGCAGAGGCTGTATAATGCAATTGGCATGGGAGTGAGGTGGTGCCAGGAATGAGCTTGGCACTTCCTCCTTTTAACACCTTCTGGTTCAATCCTGCCTTTCCCAGAACTTTGATACTTAAGCTGCTCTGGTGTGGACCCTCATGGCCTTTGAAACAGGCTGAGAAGGTATTTCACCAACAGAAACACTTAAGAATTGTGGGGCTGAGGCAGACATATGGGAGCTGCGGCATAAGACAGTGGAGAAGACAGAGGTGTTGGACTGGTAAAGGGAAAAGATGAAGGAATGCCATGAGCACAGTACATGGAAAACTTAGAGAAAATGAAAGCAGGTGGGAGAAGGCAAAAAAGATGGTGCTATTATCAAGGATGGAATCTAGGGAAAGGCCAGGAAGTCATAGTAAGAAAGACGGAAACAAAATGCATGATATATGTGCCCTGTGAATCTGAACCCGGGAAGGAACACGGCCCTCTTGCAGGTCTTTCACTCGTTTCAAGACTGGCCTGCTTCCATGAAGTGGCCGGAAGCCAATGATGACAGGATGAAAAGTCCTTGTGGTGTGGACAGACCAAGACACTTGTCTGGAGTACAGGGCTTTGAAGGGAAGCCATACTAGAAATGGCTGAGGTCCCTTGGTCTCTTCAGCCCGGATGAGACTGAGAGGAGACCTCATTGCAGTCTACAACTTCCTCTTGAGGGGAAGAGGAGAGGCAGACACTGATCTCTTTATATATGATCACCAGTGACAAGAGCCAAAGGCACAGCATGAAGTTTTGTCAGGGGAGGTTTAGGCTGGACATTAAAGAGAGGTACTTAATCCAGAGGGTGGTTGGGCACCGGAACAGGCTCTCCAGAGAAGTGGTCACAGCACCAACCCCGAGCGAGCTCAAGAAGCATCGGAAAACGCTCTCAGGCACATGGTGTCATTCATGGGGCTGTCCTAGGCAGGGCCAGGACTTTGACTTGACGATCCTTGAGTCTCTTCCAACTCAAGCTATTCTGACATTCTGTGAGTGGGACAACACACGGCACACCGTGGGGATCCTCTTTACAGAGCTAGAGTTTAACTGAAGGACACTTCTGCCAGGCAACTTCCTCTGGAAGGACACTTCCTCTACAGGCCTGACAAAGGCAGAACGCGGAAGAAAAAACCACGAAGGAAAGACTCCAGCCCTGTGCCTGGAGTCGCAACTCCCCAAAATCTGGCAGAATGAGTAACGCGATCAGTGACGGAACGCCGGCTCAGGGCATGCGCCCAGCTGTTCTCTGCCGCTCTTTCTCCACTCCTTTAAAATAAAAAAGCTGATTAATGCGTGTCCTTCGGGTCAGGCCGGTGCTGGGTTCCGTTACCTCGACCGCTTCCTTGCCCCAGGCGGAGCCCGCCCTGGCCCGGCAGCCCGCGCGGGAGGGCCCCCGCCCTGCCGGAGAGTTTCCTCTTCCTCCAGCAGCGCGGCCGGGGCGGGAGGAGGAAGGGGAAGGGGCAGGGGCCGGGGCCGGGAAGGCTCCAGCGCGGCCGCCGCCGTCGCTGGTGCGGCAGGGGCGGAGCGGCGCGGGAGGCGGCGCCAGCGGCCGGCGGGGCCCGGAGTCACCGTGTCACGGCGCCCGGGAAGCCGTTGCCGCCGGATCCGCCCCCCGCAGGGCGAGCGAGGAGGCAGGAGGAGGAGGAGAAGGAGGAGGAGGGAGGCCGGCTCCTCGCCGCCTCTTGTGTTTTCGCCCCCTTCCCGGCCCAGCCCCGGCCCCTCTCCTCTCGCACCGGGGCGGCGGCGGGGGGCGAGGCCGCAGCGGCGCCCGAGCTGCCCGCGGGAGCCCCGGGAC
>VXAX01006123.1:16710-205837 GCA_013399835.1 Leptocoma aspasia | reverse complement strand
CGGGCTCCGCGCTCCAGGGTCCCCCTGGGTGCCGGGGAAGCGGGGCCCGGGGCAGAAGTGCGGGCACTCTGCCTGGCCGTGATGAGGGGTAGCTTGTGTTCTGGCGGCCCCGGAATCTGCCCGTTTTGCCTTGCGGCCGAGGAGGCCGGTGCTGGTGTAGTAGTGGCATGTTTTGAGGCCGCCGGAGAAACGTGTTCTATGTGTGCTGCTTGCCTCTGGTCCCGTTGGGTTTACCGCTGTGGAGGAGTTCAGTGGGTAGTTAGGAGCAGGGTGGAGGAAGAGATGGAAGCTAAGAAAGGAATTTCTGCAGGAAGAAAGTTGCCCCGTTTTTCCGCGCTTGTTTACCAATGGGTAAAGTGTTTCAATTAGTGTTTTATAAAACCAGGGTTAGTCATCTGAAAAGGTAACTTTCTGCCGTATTAGGAACTTAATTCGGTATTGTCTTCATTTTCTCTTATCTAATTTATCATTTCTCTGTTTCATCTAGTCTTAAAACACTTTGACAGAAACATGATAGGAGTATTTGATATTTGTGGCTCATACTGCTGCCTTCTAGTTAGTAGCTTGATTTTAGGCAGTGGGATATATGTGATGGGTTTTTGGTGTGTGTCTCAGTATTTTTCACACTTCTTGTTTGTGCAGGTACGTGTGCATGTCTATCAAAGAATTGTCTTTCCTGCATCCACTAAGTTTTTTTGGTTGTTTACTTGTTAAAGCTTCGTAGCTTTAACTTTTTTAAGCTGCTTTTTCTCCCCTTCCTCCTCCCCGCCTTCATGTTTTCCCAGGAGGGTGGAGATGGATTCCTTTATGGTTAAAGATGCAGTTTTTAACTGAAATGAAGTGATCATTGATCACAAAGTTGCTAGTGGTGGTGGTGTAGTGGGATTATGCAGTCTGCCAGTATCTGCTGTCATGCATGTGTCCATAATACTCTCCTTAATGTACAGTAGTGGCATACAGGCTTTTCCAACTTGAATAGGTCAAAATTATGGAAGTTTTATCATAGTGGTAAGTGATATAGTTTGTTGTTCTTTAGTGATTTTCAGTGACAAGTGCATGGATTATTACAAGTGGTGATGTGTGTTAAAAGACATTCCAGCCCTGTCTTTTTGTTAAAATAGAATTTGAAAGTACATTTTCTTGTGTTTCTTATGGAGGCTATAGCATGAATTTTCCTTTTAGTTGTTAGATGTTTGTAGCAGGGAAAATTACATTTCCTGTCTTTGATATCTCTTGATGTTTTTAAAAGGAGTGACTGTTAGTGAAACTAGGCTTAATGTTCTCTTCCCAAAGCAGATTCATTTAGACACACCTAGTTAGAAAAAAGAGATAATTGCCTAATTAATTACCTAATTGGTAAGCAGGTGTGAGTTTTGATAGTTTTGGATCCTGGACGTAGACTTCTCAGGTGTGTGTGTGAACAAACAATACATTCCTGAAACCATGAGAACACTGTGAGATTACGAATAACATCTACCACTGTAGCCTTGTGATTTTTTTTTTTTAAAGCTAGTCTGTCTCTTAATTTCTCAATGATTCTCCTCTTACTTCACACTGCAGATATGTTCTTTTAGGCAACTTTAGTTACAGGGATAGAATAACACATGGGAGGGATGGTTTTCCAGCTTTACGGAGAAGAGGTTTGGGGGCTTGATTTTGGTAGAACTCTGGAAATCCATAGAAACTATATACTCAAAAAGAATGGTAATTCTTGCTTCAGAACTGCACAAGGTTATTCACAGCTGACAGGTTTTGATCCAGTATGACTAGTTTGGGGATGTCTGTCTTGGAAGAATATGGTATAGAGAAAAAGCAAGCTTTAATCATGCCTATGTTAATTTTTTTTTCTGTGTATTTTCTTTAAAATGGTCCATACACAAAGTTACACACAAGATTTATTGATATTTCTTGACAATTGGGATGCTGTACCAGTTTTATTGTGGAAAAGTATGTATCTAGGTGTGTAAATGCTGGAGAAGTTAGAATTCTAAAGGCTTGGGACTTAAGTAGGCTGTAAAGCATCTGATAGAGATTTGCTCTTTCCATTGGGCTTTCTTGACTGCTTCTTTGGTGTAATAATCTGGACAAAACAATTGTTTGGGATATCTTGGTTAGGTGGTTTTGTTGTTGTTTTTTTGAAAGTGAGATTTTGTTATCCTTCACAAAAAGTTTCACCTCAGCCTGCCTTTTTACTGTGCTCTCATTTCACACATGAGGTCCAGACTCCTGCTTCTCCCAAATCTAGGAAAATGGATCCCAACTAGAATTTGAATTACTGTTGCTTTCTTTGATGTGTTTATTCAGTGTTCAAGAGACTTCTTTGGTAATGCTGTCAAGAGTTAAGTATTTATCTCTCAGTATTGCTAGGCTCTTCTAATTTTTCAAAATAATTTTTTGTTCTGTGATTTGGTGTTCAGAGGCTAGCTGTTCTTTGCCTTTGGTTTTGTAGAATGCAACATGAGGTCATTCCCTGGTCTTGGTATTCATGTTGTTCCCTTTATAAGAGCAATATGCTGTGTTTCTCTGGGTTAGCCCCTCTGTGGTGGAATATGTGGTGGTGTAATATTTGGCAGCCTACAAGGAACAGGTAGGTAATTTTTTTTTTTTTTTACACTCTAGAAAATTTACGAGAGGGTATTTTACTTATTACAGGTTATGTCTTTTTGTGAACATGTATCTGGCAATGATTCTCTTATTTGGCAGTATACACCACCCAGGACAGCAGAAAAATCAAGAATTGCAACTTCAGGAATATCAGTACAAGACCATTTTTGCAACTTGTTTTGTGGAACTAGGTCGCAACAGCATTAACTGGCCTGGGTCCAGATTCCCTACAGCTGGCATCTCCAGAGGGCTCCCAGTTCCATATCACCTGCATCACTTAGTTCTCCATCTCTCATGCTCTGCACCTCACTCCAAGACCCAGTTCCATCCTTTTCTGCTTGTTCTCACTAGAGGTAGTCTTTAAGCTTCAAAGAGCTGTCAGCAGTGCAGGTGCTGGGTTTTTTTGCTGGTCCCCATTTGTGAGCATTTCTTACAAATCAGTAAATGTCTGCAGGTAATCCTAATCCCACGTGAAGTAAATTGTGAATGGATGGTGGTAACACAGCTAGGAAGGGAGAGCAGTGACTGTCAGGACCACGTGGCCTTTACAAATATTCACCTCTGGCTTTGAGATCCTTTTAGCAGAGGGAGCCACTGTTTCTATGCTTCTTTTCTTTGTGTGTATACATAAATGTGTTGCATAGAGATACTGAAATCAAATGCTTATTTGTAGTAGAAAGGTAAATAAGTAAATCTTTAAAAAGAAATGCATGTAACTTCATCTTTGAAATTCAAGAAATCAGAGTTACAGTTACAGATATAGAATATATACCAACCACTTGAAAACCATTAGTATTAGGGTAATGTTAGCTCCAGTCCTCTAGCTGTACAGTGAAAAGATTGGGAGTATGTGTTGATGATGTTTTCTGTAAGGTCGCAATACAAAACATAAAACTTAATCTGAAGCAAACTTTTTGAAAACATTATTAGCAAGAGTAATTTCTGCCCTTAGTAGTGATGCAATAGCTGTGTCATACTTGAAGCTGCAGAAGTGTGCTACAAACTCCCATCACGACAATGCTCAGCCAGTTGATGCATAACTTAATACTTCATATGGTGTCACTTATAAAGGTGCCACAAAAAATGCAGAATTAATGTATTTTTGCATTTAAAACTTCTAATTCACTTCACAAGGCTACATCTTTTTCGTACAAAGTACTCAAGATACAGTGTTGGTGAAATGTGGCATGCAGTAATGAAATGTGCGTCTGTGAGACCAGTTACAACTTGCTGCCTTCCAGTGCTTACTTTGCTTGCATCTTCTCCAAACAAAGAGTTTGCTATTACACAATACAGAATAGTGATAAATTCTTTCATATGTTGCTGCCACTGAGATCTCTTTTGTAGAAAGTAAGTCCAGATTAAGTTGTACATGTAACATAAAACAGCGAGTTTTTTTGAATTTGCACTAGTATTTGAGTATGCATTTTTTAACTGTATATGCCAAGTGTTTCATACTCTTGTTAGTTTTACTCTGTGGTAGCATATTAATGCATGTAATTACAGATGTAGTGCAGTATCTGAAAATGAGTTAATGTGACAATTTGACTAGCAAGAGCTGTGTTTAGGCACAAAAATGTTAACGTTAAATGTAAACAGCTGCAAATGTGATTGGAAATATTTGAACACAGCAATTTGTCTTTTTATTAAACTTGTTTGATTTCAGTAGGAAAATGAATCATCATTTCATGATAAAAAGAGCTGGAAACAGAATTCATATTTTAACTGGTAAGATACTTGCTGGCTTAATGGAAGCTAGGTTTTCAAAAAAAGCGTTCTGGTTCTGGTTTAGAAAACTCTGTGAACCAAGCTGCTGCTGTTCCTGCAGAGTCTGAACAAGTGCAAAAATGTTTGTAAAGGGAGATTGTTTTTTTTTTTCTCTCAGGTCTTTATAAAAAGTAATGACACCATCATGGGAAAAGGGAGAAAACTATTAGATTTAAATTATCGATGTTGAAAGGTTGATAGCCTATATCTTAAGCAGGAAAACTGGAAGAGAGCTGTGATACTTCTAACATTATTGGGCGGGGATGAAGAGAGAAAACAAATGGTGAAAAAGCTCTCTTCCAAATGTTGATTTGAAAAGAAGGGATTCAAGGGAAATTTATAGAGCCATGAAAATTGCTTGAGTTGTATTGGACAAATAAAATCCATACACGTTGAATAAAAAGAAGAAAGCTTTTCAAATACTTTTGCATGTTTAGATTACTGATAACATTTGAGGAGGTGTTGCTGTTCATTGTTGTATCTTTATTGTTGTGTTACTTCCGTTATTGTTAAATACAAAACCGAAGTAGTGACTAATAATACATTCAAGAAACTGCTGGACACAGCAGCATATTTGAAGAATGTTGCTCAGGAATTGGGATGTCCCAGAGACAGGTTGCAGAGACAGCAACAATGCAACCTCGTTTGAGTATTTATTTTGTACACAGCTGCATTCTTTAGGGTGTGCAGGAGGGTTCTCTATGTTAGAACACCACTCAGTGTTCGGAAGTGTACAGCAAATGAGCAGATAAAAATATTACAGAAAGAAAGGATGGCCAAGGTGCTGACAGTGGAGCTTTGTTGTGGAAAGCTGGATCAACTGTCCTGTCCTCTGTTGCAGTTCATGTGAACTGGTAGGTAAGTTATTTTGTTGAGAATTCACAGGTAGCTGTTAGCTGTTTGTTCCTTAGGAAGACCTGGTTTGGGATTTTGGGATCTGAGCATTCACACTTGCAACTGTATTAACAGAGTTGCTTTGTTTGTATTAACAGAGGGAGCTTTGAAAAAACAGTTGTAGAAAATCAAGGATTCTTAAAAATCCATCCTTTAGCATTTCAGATTGGGTGACTGAGTTCAGCAGACTTGGAGTTTTATTCTTTACCTGCTGTGGTTTCCTACTATTTCAAGAGAAGCGAGATCTTGCTTAGAAGTGTTGTTAAAGTTAATTCATTGATGTTTGGGCTGTGCTGAAATGCTGTAGATAAAATGTTTGCAGAGAGAAGGCAGTGAGAAAATTTGTAGTGCAAATTTCTTTAAACTGTGTGATAACAAAGGGCTCAGGCTAACCGAGGAGGATGAAACAGAGACTTTCCTGTTTGTTTACTTAACATCATACATGCTGGTGCACTGAGTAAGGTGGTATTTTTTAAGAAAGGAATATAATTGTGTTAGATGACTTCTGATAGATTCTGACCATAGATTGATACTTTGGATATGTGTATTTTAATGTGAGTAAGGTAGTGAATTTTCATGGTTTTTGTTCCTGGAATCGTTTGGGCTAAATCCGCCACATACAATGTGTTCTTCCCCTCTACAGGATTTACAACAGATGAGCAGATTTGGTAGCTATAGGTCCTGAAAATGGAGACATAATGGAAAACGGGTATACAAAACTTTAGCTATAGGCGGAAGTGTTGGTCACTCAGACAGAAACATTATTAACATTATTAAGGTACTGTGAGCAGTTCAGAAAACTCAAGCAGAGTGCTGTTAGTGACTCAGGATGTAAGGGAGTGTGAGGGGGAATTATTCCATGGACAGAAATTGAAAAGGTGTTTGCCTCAGAAAGGCTGATAGTGAATCTGAAAGAAAGGCATCACTGCATAAAAGATATTCTGTGATCTCTCTTTTCAAATACAAGAAGAAATCTCATGAATTCAAGGGAAGGAGTAAAATTGAACTGCTTTTTTGTACACTGTGTAATGAGATAATGGAGAATTTTTTTTTTATCTTGAAGCTACCTCATATCCAGATTTAACAGTTAAAGCTTTGAATTTTGTCTTAAACTTTCTGCTCCAGGTATTTTAACTACTTCCCATTCAAATGTGGCTGTCAAGGATCTTAAATCTTAGCTCCCTTTCCCTTAAGCATCACTTGAGTGTCTGGTTTGAACTCTCTCCAGCAGTTTTCTGTATATGTAGTCCTAATGGTTATCCACATTTTTTTCTCAGTGTAGCATTTCGACACGGTAAAGTAAGCATTTGGAATTCAGTGTGAGGCATAGACACAAGCTCATTAGTTTCACTGTTTCAGAAAATATGTATAAACTCAATGTTTCAGTTCAGATCTACTTGAAAAGTTTTGTGTGGCTTATTGTCATTTACTAAGGCTAGAAGTGAGATCTGTGCCAAGTAAAAATTGTGAGGCGGCATCACAGAAGCCTTGGAATTGTGTATCAGAGGTGTGTGCAGGTAATGGCTTTATTTCTACCACTGGAAGTTATTTGTTCTAGTTTGGAATTAATTTTTAAGTGTGACTAGAAGTCACTGGACGTGTTAGGAAAGTCACTCTGACATGTTAGGAAAAAATTATTCCACCCCACGTGCCAGGTTTGTTCTGAGAATGTATTTTGAATAAGTTGATGGGGGAGGATGAATGGATTTACTTGATGGAATTTTTATTTTCTTTTGTTTTTAATGTTAAAATATTTGTAAAAAATTTTAGGCGTAGTCTTATGATTTACTTCTTATGTGCTTTCCTTTTTATTGCTCATTTGTCGCCCTGCAGTGAATTTCATATTTGTGTTAGTTCTTTCTGTTGTGATTGCTTTAGTTTGGAGCATCTAGGAGACTGTCTCTAGAAGTCACCCCATTTTCAGTTGGAGACCTGCGTACAACTTTTTTGTTGCAATAAACTGGGAACTGCAATAAACTGGACACAAGAGACGATGATGTTTCTCCCACTTTCACGTGGGATAGCAGGTGTAGATTTTATCTTGCCAACAGGCAGTCAGCAAAATCTCCTGCAGGTAGAAATTAGTGGTCTTGTACTCCATTGCAGTGAGCTTTATAGATGTAAAACTGTCTAGATGTAAGTCCATTCTTCCAAATTTTTTACTCATTGGGACATTTCACTAGCATATATTGTTTGCAGCTGTCACTTCATATTACATCTCTATATTACTTAAAATTTGCCTTTAATTTCCCATTTTTATCAAACTACTATTGATCCTCTTCCACATTTGATTTGTATCATCCCACTGTCACCACTGACAAAAATCCAGACAAAGAATAATATTTTTAAAAAGTTTTTAAAAAACATACTACAAAAGTAAAATAAAACAACAAAGTTCTAAGCAAAAAATTATAACTGCATTTCTTTTTTCTTA
Source organism: Leptocoma aspasia (assembly GCA_013399835.1). NCBI lineage: Eukaryota > Metazoa > Chordata > Aves > Passeriformes > Nectariniidae > Leptocoma > Leptocoma aspasia. The sequence goes on along the minus strand of VXAX01006123.1, from coordinate 198,138 downwards.
CCTCAGGTCAGATTTGGTCTTTCCCCCTTCTGCCACTTCCTGGTGCCAGATTCTTTTTGGGAGGCAATGTTTCTTGTCTTGACTGACAAGAGGTGCTGTCTCTGGTAGGATAAATTATCTTTGCTTTCTTTCTTTTTGTCTTTGATCTCTTATCCTTTACCCTCTTATTTTGTTGTCACTATTCTTTCTTCCCCTTGCTGTGTTCTCCCTCTCCTACTTTCTTCCTTTGAGTGCTTTGGGGTGGGATTTTCAACAACGCATTGGGAAGCTGTAGAGCCCTGTTGGGTGCAAGCGCAGTAGAAATTTAATGCCTGCCTCTGTAAGCCTCTTTGAAAAGCAAAGCTCTGGTGTTTCTTGGTGCACAATTTGCCCTCACTTTTTTCAGGAAAAAGCTGTTGCTGGAAGGGTTTCAGGCAGCCAGATACAGAGATGGATTTGTGTTTTGGTTTTGTTGGTTGGCTGATGAGATGAGGTGCCTTTAGTAGGGAAAACTTTACTACGTTATGGCTGATGTATTCTTTAATTAGTTCTTGAGCAGAGCCATTGTTTACAAAACTCTTCAGTAACGGTTGATTCCTAGTGTAAATGCTATTTACTGTTAGCTTATTGATACTAAAGCAGCCAGTGTTCTTGACTGAAGATAATTTCTAATGGCTCCTTCTATGAGACTGTATTTACTCTAAAAATTTGAAAGGATGAGGTGAAACCTATGTATACACAGTGTAGAAATCAGCATAAATTAATGTGACCGATAAAAATATCAATTCATATTAGGGTTGTAATTTTAAACACATTTCCAGACCAGTTTTCAGACCAAGAGTGTTGCTTTCTGGATGCTTGATGGTACAGGGGGAACTTCATGGCAGCTTCTAGAAATAAACATCCGGGTGTATGCCTAGAACAACATTAGAATTACTTAGCAGATTAATAGCAGTGTGCTGAAGGTGCCTGGTTGGAGAGCAGTGCTGTGAGCTGTTAAACAGGTGATACTCTGGGTACTTGATAGGTATCTCAAGTATCCTAGCTCCAGCAGCAATAGATCATACATGATTTTCAAGGTCACAAATGCATTAGTATATAGTCATGTAAGGACCTCTCGTGTGATTGTCAGTAACTTCTGTCTTTATCTCCAAATAAATTATTCTGGTAAGAATCGACATTCAGTTTTACTGAAAATAATATTTTGGCATATTTAGCTCTCTGTGTGTATGTGTGTGTATTAGCTGTGCATGCTCAGAATTTGTTGTTCACCTGGAATGAATTTTAAACTGCTGTGAGTCTTGATTATAAACCCTTTTCAGTTGGACTTTCTTTCATGATAGAATGAAGTTTAACTCTGAAGAAATCTGTGGTTTGGGCACAAAGGCTTCTCTGTGTTCAGGATACCATCACATCACTTCCACTCAACAAAGCAAATGTTTGAATTATTGCATATTTGCATATGCTTTTAATGTAGGCAGGAATGCTGAGATGTGCCTAACACAAATGGTGTTTAGTGTACAGCTGTTACGTGTATTTCAGCATGTAAGCTGAGGTGTGGGTTACCTCTGCAAGTGGAAACTCTTGTAGTGAGAAGCAGCTTATGATCCACTGATGAAGTGAGAGCAACTTTACCAAGAGTAATAGTGCTGGAACAAAGGTCACATCTGACTATGTCCGAGACTGACATAATTGTGCCACTGCAGCTTCCAAAGTTTCCTTTGTCTTCCTGAGAGTAAATATAGCCACTAACTTCACCCCCTGAATTATTGCTAGTATTACTTTTCACATGTCCAAAGTAGATTCTTTGAAACTAGTTGTGGAAAGGGAGGTAAGTTTGGGAAAGAGATTTCAAGGATGCCCTTGAAGAAAGGCATCTAAGCTTCACAAAACTATAGAGAATTCAGAGCTTTCTATGTAATGACTAGCTCTTTTCAGTCTAGATGTGCATAAGATAGCTCAGATGATTTTAATTCCATACCTGTTTCCTGCTATCATTTGGACTGTTCTGGTAAGAGGAAAATTTCAGTAAGTGTAGTTTGATCTCTGACTGTGCAGATGAAAGATAGTTATTTCTGCTGTTAACCATGACCTGTTCATTGTATTAATTAGATGCCTTGCAGGTTTAAGAAGATGTAGTAGAGACTGCAGAATGTCCTGACTGAGGAGTAGGTCAGACACATTTTCCAGCTCTCTTCTCCCTTCCATTATCTTCAGTTTAGGAAAATTGCAAAGACAAATAAAAGCCTATTTGCCTGAATTCAGAAAGAATGGATACTGTGATCTGCAGGTATCTTTTCCAAGGTTGTTTACCATAAGGCCTGTGAAATGCCAGGCAGGATCTGACAACATACAGTGTTCCTTATTCTGAAAGACATTTGCGATGAGCAGAGAAAACAGCTTGAGATTCTGCAATAGAAGAATGGCTTTGTAAATGAAGATACACAAGTAAAGATTCATTAGAATATAAACTTGTCTTTAGATAATTGAATAATTGACTCTTATTGATCAATTTTGTACTGGTAGAGGTTGCTACTGATTATGTTCTTGTGCTGTTGCAGATTGCTGTCTGAAGTTTATTTAGAAGCAGAGAATCTGTAAGATACAAACTCTCAAGTTTAACTCATGTCACATTAAAATAAGTATAAATGGGAAATATTAGTAAGTTTTGGGTTATCTCATAATTTGTTGGAGTATTTTCCAGCTCTTAAGTATTGGAGCTAGTTACTGTGAGGTATCATTCTTGCTGTGCCTCAAAGCTCAGTTATTATTTTGTTCCTGGAAGCATGAGGAATTAAAGGAAAATGACCAGAAAGTGAAGGAATGGATTGTTGGGAATTGCATGCCAGAATAATTTATTTAGCCCAGACTGAAGTGTACTTCAAGATGATAATTGAATGAGGTGCAGGACTCCGGGCTCTAACTTTGAGAAGTACTGATGTGTCTCTTCAGAGGAAGTATTTCAAGTCATCTGCTGATGGGATGCTCTTGTTGCACTTGCATTAAATGTTGTGTTTAGCTTCTTCCAAACTTATTATTCCTTCCTTCTAAATGTCCTTCTTCAAAAATTATCACTTCCCAAGAAAGCCATCACTTTCTTAGATTGTGTAATAGGACATGGCATTAAATGTCTCTGATTAGTTACATGATGTTGCCTGCGTGTTCTTTCAGAGTGCTGAGCGCTTGGAGATCTTGGCAGCGTACAGCAAATTTAAAAGTCCATACCGTAGTTTGTTCTAGTTAATTGAAAAACTCTAGAGAAGCTGCCGGAGTCAGGAATATCTCGGATGATAGAAACTGCAGAGGAAATCTGATGGCCTGTATTCAGGATTGAGTAAGCCAAAGAAGACAAAACAAGTTGTGTGTAAATAATTGGGTCCTTTAGTTTTCCTCCTGCAACAATTGTAGGCATCCTCTAATTGTAGACAAGAAAATTTGACTCACTATTGACTGTACCGTAGCTCTAAGTTACAACATTTGGGTCTTTTACCTGTACTGAAAGATGTCTACAAATCAAAAAACCCTTACAAACCTCTTAGCTGTAAAATAGATTTTATGTGTACGGCATTCCAGGTGCATTGGCATACCTCTTTTCATCCTGAAAAAAATTATAATCTGACAGAACCATAAACTTTGTGAAGGTAAGAAGTGCTGAGTTGCTGTTGAGTTTGACTGCTCTGCTTAGATGTGTGTTGGTGAAGTAAGGTAGCTACCAACTCTAGCACATGCAGAAGAACCTGGAAGGAAAGTAGCTAATGCTTACTGTCTTGTGATAGCTGGTGTGTTGCAACAGTCAATGGAGAGCTCAAAAAATCAGTTAAAATAACAGCTGTCTTGGAGCTGTGCCAGGGCTGTAGACATCCTGTTCAGCTGAACCAGCTGAAGGTATCTCTTCATCCATGCATTCCAGTGACATCACCTGGAAGACTCTGAAGGGAAATGGAAGGGGAATCAGGCTCATACCCAACCTCAGTTTACAGTTCTGTGTAGACTAGGAGACTTGGTATGTTTGTGGTTGCATGTTTGACACACAATGAACTTTAGAATCCAACACAGTGTGGAGTGAGGCAGTCTTAAAAAACAATGTACATGTTTAAAAAGGTATTAATTCCAGAAGATACAAGTTTGAGGATGAGTGATTTTGCTCGTAAACATGAGAACTTGAAGCTCAACCGTTTAGTGTGTGAAAACCACCTTTCTGTGTGGAATTCAAGCAGTGGGCAGTGGAGAACAGAGCTTATAAGTTAGTCTGAAAATGTAAAGGAAAACCTTGTGCTTCCAAAAGGCATAAATTGAGGTAAAACAGCTAAAATACCTTTCATATGTCCACCTTCCCCTGCTTTATTATCTAGGTTTTTCTCACAAGTATTTTTGTATTATAGTTTTTTTTTCCTAAATAGAAAATTTAATTCCTAATAAACCTAATATTAGGAGGTTTCCTAAAAAACCTCCTAATATAGGTTTTTTCCCTAATAATTTCCTGTATTTTTCCTAGTAATTTTTTCCTAATCTCCTTTTCAGTGGAGATCTGTCAGATTTGTTTGTTACACTTAATTTTTTTATCCTTAAAATACTGTTTCATGCATTTTGTAGCTGTGGCATGGTAGCTGAGCCTATAGTAAGTAGTGAGACCTAAAGGGTGTTTGACCATTCCTCTCCTTTTTTCTTAAATCATGAAATGAGGTATGTTTTCTCTGTTTTGATAAAATGCTGTATTATTGACACCTAGTTTATTTTGTGGTTCAGCAAATAAAGTAAAACATCTGAGTCCTGTTTAAGAAGATGAGTTAATTACATTAAAAGTACTTAAGTACAGAAAACTTTTGAGCTGTGATCTACAAACTAGTAATGGGTTTTAGTGCTTAGTGATAGACCGGAAGCTCATTAGAAAAATGATGTGGCATGTTATTTTCAAATAGAGTGGTTCTTAAAAGTAAGTTGTATACATATGTGAGATGATCAAGATTATCAGGGAAATGTTCCAGAACATAATACTTTGGTTGTCTTTGGTTCTTTATGCATGTACAGTTTAAGTGACAAGAAAAACGAAACTATGGGTAATAAGGCTCAATGAAACTTTTCCTAATGAGAAAAACAAGGGGAAAGGTTAAGGCATTTGTTGTGGCTGACAAATGGTTGTGTTGCCAATACAGGGAACATATGAACAACATATAAGGAGCCCTGCCAAGAAGAGCTTGAGGATGCTGGTGGATGAGATGCTGGACATGATCTGAGAGCCCAGAGAGCCAAACGTGTCCTGGTCTGCATCCAAAGCAGCGTGGGCAGCAGGGGAGGGAGGGGATTCTGCCCCTCTGCTCTGCTCTGGTGAGATTCCACCTGGAACCCTGCATCCAGCTCTGGGCTCCCAGCACAGGAAGGACATGGAACTGTTGGAGTGAGTCCAGAGGAGGCCACCAGGTTGATTAGGAGGATGGAGCACCTCTCCTGTGAGGAAAGGCTGAGGGAACTGGAATTGTTCAGCCTGGAAAAGAGAAGGCTTTAAGAATACCCTAAATGTGGCTTTCCAGTACCTGAAGAGAGCCTACAAGAAAGTTGGGGAGGGACTTTTTACAAGGGAGAATGGTTTCAAATGGAAAGAGGACGAGTTTAGATTAGATGTTAAAAAAACTCTTTTGAATATGATGAAGCAGTAGAACAGATCACCCAGAGAAGCTGGGTGGATGCCCCATCCCTGGAATTGTTTAAGGCCGGTTTAGATGGGGCTTGGAGCAGCCTGGTGTAGTGAAAGTGAAAGATGTCCGTGCCTGCAGCAGGGATGTTGGAGCTAGGTGTTCTTTAAGGCCCCTTCCTATCCAGACCATTCTGTGATTGTTTGAATGAGGAAAGAAGTCTGTGCCATGAAGAATTGGAAAGAAGAGGAGGGAGGAATGGAACAAACTCAAAGCGTGATGGAAGTAGACATGAAACCTTTTTTGCTTTAGGTTACTATATTTCCCACTCTTCTGGTATAGCCTTCCTATCATAAGCAATTGTAGTTTCTGGAGACATGTTTTCAGCCTGAGAAGCAGTTCTGTGTAACAGAGAGTGGGAAGAAGTTGCCACAGCAGCCTGTTCAGAGTAAGAAAAATGTTTTTGAGAAAGCCCAGGATAGAATATTACAACTACTTAAATGAATAAATTGTAGGATTTTAACCTCTTATTTCCCCTCTTGTTGTGTTCAGAGAGACAATTATTTTTACAAGTTACTAGACCTCTTGTGGCGTTAAGGAAAGATAAATTCCTTTTATGATAATGTGATGCCATTCAAAATGGTGATTTTGAAGGTTGTCTTTAAGTTCGAAGGTGTTTTTGTGCTCCTCTCTATGACCTGAGTTGGTTGGGAGGAATCTAGGTGTGACTGCCTTGTATTAGGCATTGCTGCTTTCTTTAATGATGAGAAAAACCACTTGTTTTTATTTCCCTCCCTCTTCCAACTGTTTTCTAGATGTGTTTTCATGACCTGAAAAGTGTGTATTTCCAGACCACTTGGTGCAAGTCTTTTAAGTCTGAGCTATTATGAGACATGTAATCAGAAAGCATTACTACCAAAGCTGGAGCACTTGCTGCATGCAGACTTTTTCTGTCTTTCACTTCCAGCTCTTTGGTTTCCCAGCCAGTATTTGCCTACTTTCTGCATTGTTACTTGTGATAAATCTTGCCTTTTCCCTATTCCACAGGGTGGGAAAAAGTTGCCATGTTTGCCCATTTGGGTAACATTTAAAAGGATCAGGAGAGGGTTTAATAGTGCAAAAGGAGATAAAGCTCAGTGTGTATTCCTTACTCCAGAGCTGTGTGTAAGGTGTACCTACATAGTTGATTTCGGCTAAGCTTCTCTTAGCCTCTACCAGGTGTTGTGGGGTGTCTTTTCATACCTGCCTGGAACAGTGGCTCATGGAAAAAGCATTCTTCAATCATGTTTACTTCTCTTTCAACTGGTCTGTATTACTCAAACATGTCTCCCAAAACCTGATGGGATATGTGTCTTATTCTCTTTGTGGTTTTTTATGCCACTCGTCCTAAATAATAGCAGTCCAAAATGCATGAAGGTTTATTTTCTGAGAACACTGTATCTTAAATTTTTTAGGGCTCTACAGAGAAGTACCAGTTCTTTTGTTTAATTTATTTAGGATTTGAGTTTTCTTCATGTCTCTTACACCTCTAAAACTCATTTGTGTGTGATATACCTTCCCCCGGCCCAATTCTCTTTTAGCTGGTGCTTGCCTGAGCAGTGTATTTCTGTTGTCTCATCCTGAAACAAACTCAGGAACATGGTCCTGTCCTATTGGTAGGAAACTTTGCCATGGATTTTACTAGATAGAGGATGTAGCTTACTGCTGTTACTGTTATTTTCTTGCCCTGGAGCTGTTGGTAGCTTTCTCAGCGTAAGTATTTTTCTGTTAATAGAGTTCACATGCTGTTAGCCATTTTCCAGCTTAACAGAGTTGTTAAATAAAATCATGTCTGATGCCAGTTCCTTTGCTGCCACACTACAAACTTCCTGTGCTCCACTGCAATCTGTTTATTTTTAATGTACTTACAGTACTTTAGCAGATTTTTGTGTTGTGATGGTTTTGATGGTCAAATTAAATTATATTAATTGAATGATAAGAGACATGTAAGTTAGTATTAAATATTAAATTGGAAATCCAGATTGGTTTAATCAGAAATCATGCATGATCCCTGCATAGAGCTGGGCATGTTTTGCAAGTGCTCACTAATCACTTGTTCCTGATGCCCAAGATAACTGAAACTGTTGTGTGTATAACTTCCACAACCTGGGATGTGAAAACAAAAATGGAAAAACTTATTTTTGCAGCAGGGTGGCTGATTCATGGATCATGGATCAAGGCTTAGGTTCATGGATCAAGGCTTAGGCCAGCTTGCTGGGCCAGCTGTACTGTTCTATTATTTGTTTTTACACCAAGGAAATGGTTGTCCTCCTGTCCTCAGCACTGCTGAGGCTGTGCCTTGAGTACTATATTCAGTTGTCTCTTCACTTTAAAAAGACAGTGAGGTGCTGACCTGTGTCCAGAGGAGAGCAACAAGGCTTTAAAAGGTCCAGAAAATATGGAGTGGCTGAAGGAGTTGGGTTTGTTTAGTCTTGAGGAGGCTCAGGGGGGACCTAGTCACTCTCTAGAGCTACCTGAAGGGATGTTGTAGTGAGATGGGGGGGTCTGTCTCTTCCAACATGCATGCAGTGAGAGGACAAGAGGGAATGGCCTACTGCTGAGACAGGGAAGATTCAGATTAGATATCAGAAAAAAAAACAATAGGGTAGTCAGGAATTGGAATAGTTTGCCCGGGGGGTAGGGGAGCCAGGTATCCAAGATGCATCTGGATCTGGTGCTGGGTGATATGGTTTAGTTATTAAGGGATTACAGTGGTATTGCTGGGTGGGACAGTTGGATTTGATGACAGTGAAGGTCTTTTCCAACCCTGATGATTTTGCTGATTCTAAGTATCAGGCATTGTGCAAGTGGGCTTCATTAAGATTGTTGACAACAGAGAGGTGAGCAGATTCAGTTGTTGTCTGTTTCTACTCCAGACATCCAGAAAGGATGGAGGAGTGCAGTGAAGAAAACAAAAGTCTTTTGTAGGCCCACTCCCCTCCCTTTCCTCCTCTGGTTTTTTTTTTTCCATTTCTGCGTCAACAACATCTCTGCCTGCGACTTTAGTCCTACTAGTTCTTTTTAGTCTGGCTACTTCTTCCACTTTCCTGTAAGAAGATCCTGGATGTTCAGCCATGTTGCACACAGGCTGTGTGAGGGAACAGAGCATTTTTGGTTATTTCAGGGGTATAGTGTGTGAATTTTCTGTTCAGTACTTGTAGCTGCAAGGGTGATGAAGTAGGTTCTATGTTGTAGATGTTTTTAATGTCTATTTTCACAATTTGCTTTAGTAAACATGAGGAAAAGTAAACAAAAATGAACATTCTGTTTGGTTGATTTTTCTGGTGAAGTGCTCACAGGAACAGCGGAAGTTCTTAGAATTTGACCTCTCAAACTAGGCAGTAGTCTGCATTAAGAAATGAATCTATTAAAGTAAGAAACAATTTGCATTTCTTCTTTATTAAGTATCAAATGGCATATATTTTCCTTTCTTCAGTCTTCGAAACAACTGAACTGCTTAAATAGAATATCTTAAGGCTTGGACTTGCTGTGTGGCATATAGACTACAGATGAGATAGTTAATGTCAAGCAAATTTATTTAAAACTGAACAAAACCAGAGCAATTCTTTGAAAGGACACCTTACACTGAAACATATCAGATGCATTTTAAAAGTAGTGTTATGTATGATCTTCAGAATATATAAATAAAGTGCAGTATACATGTTGCAACCTTTTGTACCACAAAAGAGGCAGCACAACTTTATAATTTTCACTTGCATGCTTAAATTTGGGTTTTTAAAAGGTAGAAACATTAAAGTTTGTCCAGTCCCTTGAAACTGAGTGGTACTCTTGCATGTAATACTTTTAGTCTTTAGAAGGGTGAACTCTTTCAGTACTTCATGTAAGTTAGGAAGAAATTCTTAAGTAGCTGGCATTTTGTTTCTGGAGAAGAAATCATTGATTACCTAATTTTGTATTTGTGTTGTACATTAAAGAAATACAGCAATTCTCACTCTGAGCACTGATATACAAAAAACAGTACCTGAATTGGCTGGAAGGTTGAACTTCAGATACTCAGCTATTGACAGGAATGCTAAATGCCGATAACCCCCCATGAAACTAGTGTCTTCCAGTGTATTGCTAAGAGAAAGGAATTTAATTCTCAGGAACAGCAGAATGACTAAATATTGTTATCTGGAGCTAATGGTTGTTTTCACTGTTTGAATACTTCAGATGCTGGCTTCATATGTCTTTAAAATATTTCCTAATGACTGGTATTTTCTTGGAAATTTCTAAAAATTCAACAAAACATTCAAAGTATTGATAAAGTTCAAGGCCTCGTGTTGAGGCTGGAACCTATTTCAATATCTCTGTATTACTCATCTTTGACCATATGCTCTTTACAAGAAAAAAAACCTGAGTTTTCTACAATTTCTCCAGTAATTTTTTGTCTGGGTCTGATTATTGGGCTTTTAATATCATTATTATTATTATTATTTTGATTGCCCTTAGTTTCTGAGGACACCAAGTAGGGGAGGAAACCTTTGCTTTTTTTTACAAATTTGTCTGTCCAAGGCAGTAATGGGTTGAGACATTTCACTGATGTTACCACACAGCTTTGCTTGTAATTGTAAATACAAATTGATCCTGGTATATATAGTGATTGAACCATATGTTTTTTTCAGTGTTATTCTCTTAATTATGAATTCAGATTATGTGCTCTCTTTGGTGTATGTATTAAACCCAGGACCAGTTACATTCATTTTAGTGAATTTCTAGCAAAACTAGTTAAGGGTTGCAAGATCAAAGTATGTTTGGCTATCAGGATTAAAACATGAAAGGTGTTGGGAAAGAGCATTTTTTGGACTTTTTTTTTTTCCTAGAATCATTCAACAAACCATTCAACATGCTACAGGCAAAATGCTGAAGTAATTGACCTGGATGAAAGGAAGATGTGGGCTTGATATAAATATAGAAGGACTTCTGTAGTGAAGGGGTAAAATATACTTTATTAATGGGACTGTTAGGTATGTCCTGACTTACTTCACTCAGAGTGTGAAGCTAGAGAGACTGAGGGTTGATAGTGCAAGGGAATACTTCTGAAGAAACTTTCAGAATCTGATGTTTGATAGTTAAAGGTGAACCAAAGTTCCTTAGGCTTTTAGCACAATGCTGTCCTCTGGTGGAACAGTGTTGTATTAAAAGAGCATTTTACACTGATCAGAAAGGTTTTAATTAGATGTGATCTATGTTATACAGTGTATATTGGTACTTGTATAGCAGTAAGGACAAAAGTAGAACAAAATTTGAGGATGCATCCAATATCATCTGCAATGTAATCTGTAACTAAAATGGATATTTCTTACTCTTACCATTCCAAGCCAATATTTTCCATAAGGTGAATCACAAGTTCTCATTGAACAGCAAGTTGTTCAGGGTTAGTAGGATTTCATTCTGTGATTCTTTTAGAACATAACAGTTCTTGCAAGTCAGAAGTGTATCTACATGGTTTTCACAGATTGTTCATGCTTTTCTTTAGGCTTGTTCTGTGCATTTGTTCCCTCCTTTAAAGTAAACTTCTCCAGAATGTGGGGTTTTTTTCACAAAACCCGCGATTAATGTGGATGCATCCTGTTTGATTTGAGAGTCTTGAATCTGATACATACCTGCCATACTTGGAATGTAAGGTAAATGCAGGGAAGTGTTGGATAGACGCGTAATTGTGCTAAAGCGTGATAGACACATGTTGTGCTAAATAAAATGTTGTCTTTGGGGGTTTGAGGTTTTGTGCAGAATTAACTTTTGGAATTCAAGTTGATATAAAGATTAAAGTGTAAAAGATTAAAATCAAAGATTAAAAGATTTAAATGGAAAAGATTAAAATCAAAAGCTTTTATTATAGTAGAAAGAATAAAGTGGGAGGAAATTACTTGGTTATTTCAGTTTCTAGATCGCATGTTGGGTAGGTAGTCAAGATTTTGGCAGCCAAGTAATAGGCTTGAAAAGGAAGAACTGTCAGGCCTGACTTTGCTCAGACTGTTATAAAAAGGGGAAAATAAGTAATATAATTCCCTAAAAAGAGATCCTGCTGAATTCAAGGGGAGGTCTGGGGATTTAACCATGTGTTTAACTCCTAAATTTCAATTTAATAATTTTCCCTTTTGCAATTTTCATTCTCTGCTACAGATAAGGATATAAGCATAACCTGGTGCATCTTGCTGCCACCCTCTTCCTCAGAGTGGAGGATGTGGTGGTTGTTGTAAAATACCAGCTTTGAGAGATACATAAAGAATGCTGTCTCTAGAACATTGCTATTCTCTTGGTCTGACTTCACCAGCCATAGGGATGTATTATGCTAATATGAATGTTTATGTTTGAAGCAGATTGTAGATGTTCTAATAATTGATCATAAGTAATGAAGTTCATCTGTTATTTGAAGACCTGGTAGGTTCTCACTGCAAATGTTCTGAAGTTTTAAATACAAACATCATTGTGGTTTATGTTTATGGCTGAATTTCCCTGAAGTTAATATCACACCGTATATGGAGATTGCAGTTTGGAATAATGTGGAGAAGTATTGGCATGAAGAAAACATATAAATGAGAGCTTTCTTAAAAACGTCTCTCTTCAAGTAGGAATGATGTAAATGTTTGAGAGAACACTTGACAGGAGTTTGTTGCAAAGAGGCTTGCATCTGCATTAAATTAGTTGTTCCAAGCTTAAATGAAAAGAGTGGGAAAAATGCTGCGTTCTGGAGAAGCATGGGTTAGTACTTCAGTTGGAAAGCTGTTAGTGTCTGACATAGATTCTAGGTTAAACTAGTCTGCTTATTTCAGTGTGAGTCTAACTTGCTGATCAACTGTTTTCTAGAAAGTTTAGTAGGCAACAAAAAGACTTGCAGTGCTGCCAGTAGCTGCTAAGTGTTGTGTGTGAAGCATCCATCATTGGGGAGATCTGCATGCTGCATAGGTAGAATTTTGTGGAGAATTTTGTGTGGGAGGAGAAAAGCAGACAAACCAACTGAAGCCGTGAAATTGAGAATACATGTTAGCAAGCAAGTGCTCTCAGAAATTAGCCTGCTGTCAATATCTAAATCAGCAGATTGTTAAAAATCCTCCAGAGTTTATGGACGGAACTTCAGGGAAAAGAGAGTTAAGTGAAAAAGATGTTTTGTTTTTCTTTTTTAAGCCAACCAAACCAACTTTGAAGATGGTAACACGCCATCCTCAAAACATAGTTCAGCTATGGAGATAATTCAGTCTCTGTTCAGACTCTGGAGATAATTTCTTCTAATATGCTGTTCCATATAGAGTGATACTTGCAGAATATGTAAGCAGTGAGGTGAATAAAAAATAGATTCAGTATTCAGGTAAACACCATGCATAGACACTAGAAGCTATGAATGCCTCAAGCTGTCCTGGTAGGTGAAGAAACTAAAGGCAAAAGTGATAAAATAATTTTGTTCACTGTTCCTCTAAATGTAATGATGCAATAGTTTGAAAAAGTTGGGGAGATTGAGAAGAAATTGCTTATTGATGTGTTTCTGAATTACTTGTGGTAAAGCTTATGTTAGATGCTACAGAGTGGAGTATTAAAAAAAATGAAAAAAAAATTCTGTAACTCACACCAGTCCTCTGACAAGTAGGCTTAAAAAAAATAGGGATATGGCTAATGTGACTCTTCTGTTCTGGCAGTTTGCTCTGAAATTGTCTGTGTTTTTACCTAACTGGGAAGAAGGAATCTTAAGTGATGCTGAAAGAAGATATTGATCCAAATCCTGCCTTGGTTGTACACAGTGGTTTCTTTTGTGAGGGCCCTTAATTAGCTGTTGCAGTTGAAAGACGTTTGTGTTAGCCTTCGCAGGTTACAAGATGATGTCACTTCTGCACTTAACCAGGCAATCCAGACAGAACTGAAACCATACAGAGAAAAATGAAAACTTCTTGAAGCTACAAAAAGCCTTTCTCAGATACACACGCGAGTGGGACTACTTTACATTGCAAAAATGAGCTTAAGGGAGAAATAGAATAGAGACAACTGATGCAGGCTAAATTTAAAAAACATGCAAAAAGGTCCTAATTTCTACACCACATGAAATGTCTGGCTATAGTGTTATTCAGAATTAAAATATTAGGAAGCGTTGAATGAGAGGCTGGAAAGCTAGTACATTTTTGGCAGTGGTTGATTTGGTTGTTTTTCTTTCCTCTTGGTCAGCCATTATACAATTTACCTTTTAAAAGGGGCACAATTCATGACTGAACAGTCAAAATACCAGTCAATACTAAGAGGTAAAGGTGTCTGTAGGAAGATGCAGCCAAAGAGCTTTTATAACTTAACCTGTTATTATTTCAGGTGCTTGAGTGTGCTTTACTTAGAGAATTCAAGATCTTAATTTTGGGAGAATGGTGTCTTTTAAAGACACAAATGCATTTAAAAATTGAGTCTTGTGTGTCAGCTGCACATGTCAGACATGGTTGGCTCTTTCTAGTTATTGAGAGGCAATAGCGAGAAATCTTCCTCATAAAAAGTTCGCGCGTTTGCTGCTGTCTTAAAGCAATTTTATTTGTTTACAGGTGTCAGCTGTGATGCATGTTTAAAAGGAAATTTTCGAGGTCGCCGGTACAAGTGTTTAATTTGCTACGATTACGATCTGTGTGCAACTTGTTATGAAAGTGGTGCAACGACAACAAGGCATACAACTGACCATCCGATGCAGTGCATACTAACGAGAGTAGATTTTGGTAAGTGATCATTTCAAACTCCAGTAATTTGTTGCTGTATTGTGTCCACAAACATAATGCTGATTTTCATGTTTCTAATTATTAATCACTTACCCCATTAGTGCACTAAAAATAAGGGCCAAGTTCTTGAGTTCTAATAAGCAGGCATGTTTTCTTTGATAGAAGAACTGCGTTTTTTTTTTTACTACTGCATATATATTTCTGATATTGTTATTTTGGTCTGATTACAGCAGGTTATCAGATTAATAAATACATTTAATAACAGTGACTACTGTTAAAACTGCTACATTCTATAGGCAGAAAATAAATCCTGGTGAGATTTTGTAGGAAGGTTGTTCATTTGTGGTTTTTGTGATACTGTAAGTATAGGAAAAGTCGTGATGGGCTGCAGTGAGTAGGAGAGATTAGTGGTACGGACTAGCATGCAGTCTTTTTGGAATTCTTTTGTAGATCTCCTAATCCAAGAGTTATTTCTAACTGTAAAGCCTTGTCAGTATTTAAAATAAATAATAATTTTTCTTGTGTCTGTGAGAAACAAGTGCTCACTTTAAAAAATTTCTAAGGTTTATTAAGCCTTAACAAAATACAACAAAGGACAGAATAAGGAGAAAGGACAGTGCTGGGAGTGTGGAAGTAAACCGCCATGTGCTCACCCACAAAATGGCTGCTCCACCTTTTATACCCCTGGGGGTTGCATTGGGCAACTCTGGCCCCTCCCAAAGTCTGTCAGTCAACAACTTCTTTGCCGACTATTGGTGGGGACTACTTTCTTGCAAGGTGACTGGAGGTCAGGTGTTGTCATGCCGCGCCCCCCAGCAACAAGCTTTTCCCATTCTCAGCTGCCCCATGCAAGGGGCGCACCTAAACACCTTCTCTCCACATGTCCCGGACAGCCCAGCCTGTCCGGGAGCAGCAACACAGAGTGCGGAAAGGGGACCATGGGGAGAACAGCGGACATCTCAACAACAAACCACAATAACGTAACCATACATCAATAAAATTTCCCTTAACATACACACAATATTTATCCTGTAATTGCGAGAGCCAGTTATCATATCACCTATCTGTAACATGTCCTGTCCAGTTTGTTGTTTCTGTTGCATCGTATTTGAAACAGGTTATAACTTGTGAGAAATGATTTTGTGACAATCCACTGCTCTACAATGCTGCTGATGCTGGGCATGTATTTTTTTTAATGGCAAACACATGGGACTAGCATTTCAGTATTTTTTCCTAGTGATTGCAGCTGTAATCTTCATTTTTTGAATCCTTTAAATATGATGACTTCTCAAAAGCTCAGGTTCTAATCAAACCTTTTTTATTAAAACAGAAGTAAAATTTACACTTTATTGGTCTAAAGTTCTGAGAATAGCTACATATAGAAATAGCCAGTTTCTTTGAACAACCTTTATATGAAGCTGTCTTCAATTTTCTTTCAATCGCAGGGCTCCTCTTGCCCTGAGACTGCCTGGCCATGACTTTGGAAATCCAGATCATAGGGGTCCATGGTTTGAAAGGAAATAATTTATTGCATTATCAAAAATACATGCCCCTATTTTAATTTACATGTTTCTTGTAGGGCTTTTATTTTTCCCTCTGTGTCCAGCATTAGGGATTGAGGTCATTGTTTCGGATGCACAGTTGAAACTTCTTAACCTGTTAGCAACTGTTATTTTTGGATATTAAATATGGGCTAAAAGGACAGCATTGCTGTAAGTACTAAATATGAATCACGGGGGTAAGAAGACTGAAACATACTAACATTAAATGTCAAAGATTTCGATGTACTGCAATGAGAACTTCTTCTAAACTATACTTCTTTTTTTTAATGTCTATAATCAGAAACTGAGAATGACTAAGAATTATGTTTTCTTTTTTGCAACTTGAGTACTCCTCTTTTGGAAGTCTTTGATAAATGTACCTTTGGCTTAATGCCTTTCACGTGTGTATGTTGTAGAGACACAGAGGAGTTACTTTCTACTGTTTAAGTGTGCATGAAGAAGGTTCGCAGTGAAGTATTGAGATGGGTAATAGGATTTGAAGGGCAGCTTCTACATTGCCTGGTGTTTATGCTGTTTATTCTCTAAATGAAAATAAGAAAACAAGGTCTGTAAATTTTATATGCCTTGATATCCAAGCATTGCTCCCACAGAACTAGTAGCAGGAAAGAAAATGCTGCAGCTCAGCTCTACAGTAAGACTTCTGGTTTGGTTAACTCTGCAGAACAATTAATATTACCAAATTGTGAGCCACAGCAAAGTCTGATGGCATAGAATTACTAATGACCTTGTAAGCTTATGGAGTGGAGAATGAATTGGGAAAATTGATAAATTACATATTCCATAGAGTTCAAGAAGATCTGTGACATCATTCATAAATGATTTTGATTTTAGAGTTCTAGAATAATCTAGATTTAGAGTAGAATACACACAAAGGTGTGTACGCTACAGTGTTGTGCAGATGCTTAGAGAAACTGGTGACTTTTCAAAGTGCCTTGTGTGGCCAAGCTGATCATGTGACTTTGAGGAACATGCAAAAAATTAGGCACTAAGAAATGTTAAATTTAATTAGAAAATCAATAATAAATGGTAGAAGTAGTCTAAAATTACCTGATTCAGGGTTGTTATGCTAGTTGTATTAGTGGATATTAAAAATCACCAAGGTTAGATATTAATGTCTGAGAAGAAAATAATTTCAAGGGTAAAATTGGCAACTAAGTGGTTTATTCCCAGCCAGCAGCCAAGTCCCACACAGCTACTTGCTCATTCCCCACCAGCAGAATCAGGAAGAGAATTGGAATGGTAAAAACTGAAAACTCCTGTCTTAAGACAGAGACAGTTTAATAGGGAAAGCAAAACCTATGCACACAAGCAAAGCAAAACAAGGAATTCTTTCAGTGCTTCCCCCAGGCAGGCAGGTAGTCAGACATCTCTGGAGAGCAGGGTCCCATCATGCCTAGTGGTGAATTGGGAGGACAAACAACATCACTTCAAATATTCCCTCTTCCTTCTTCTTCCCCCCTTCATATACTTTATATTCTGAGCATTGGTGTCATATGGTCCAGAATCTCCCTTTTGTCAGTTGAGGTGACCTGTCCTGGCTGTGTATCCTCCCAGTCTCCCATGCATCCCAACTTCCTCATTATTGTAGCAGTTCGAAAGGCAGAAAAGACCTTGGCTCTTTGTAAGCCCTGCTCAGCAGTAACAAAAACATCTTGATGTTATCACCACTGTATTCAACACAATCCAAAAGATAGCCCCATAGTTTACACTGTGAAGAAAATTAACTCTATCCCAGCTGAAAGCAACACAAGCACAAAACTAATAAAGTCTTCAGTAGTTTCCTGGGGATGTGGGAAGTCAAATGAAAGGAGAGTGTTTGTAATGTATGACAGTATGAATAGGGAATGTTCTTAAGTAAGGAAGATGTTACTGGAAACACAAACTGGAAGGCTGTTAGTGTAACTAGGTGTGTGAGTTGTAGTTTACTTGGCTATTTGACAAACTTCAATACTGTTATCTGTAGACAGGTTTGTTTCATAGGTATGAAAATATTTTAATAGCAGTAAACTTACAGTTTTTGCTTATGATACAGAGGAAAGTGGACAGCTAGTGAAAAATTAATATTTTATCAAGGAAAAGGAAGCAGAGTGGAGAATCATTCTGACTTCAGAGGAAGTTACTGTAATTTTTCTGATTTTAAAAGAGCACATGGAGATCAGTGAGTCATTTGCCCAAAATCCATCTGCTGCTCATGATAAGGACCCTGTACCATTAAATCCCACCACCACTCTGGGCAGCACTGTCTAGATGCAGGTGTCTGTGGAGTTCACTTAAGTACTCTGCCTGAAGCTGCAACCAAGTTGTTTGTGATGGACAGCTGACAGCATGGATGATCCTTTCAGCATAGAAGAAGTCACATATTGTTTACCTCTGTGAAAGTTAAAATCAGTTCTTAGAGTTCTTAGGTACTGTAATAATGTTGCAGAATATACTGCAAGAAGATGGACTTTTTTAGGTACTCTGAAAGAGCTTTTGTTGTCAGCTTGACACATTTTGATATTTTTTCCCTGAGATTCAGACTAGTATAGGAGCCAGTATGAGAACACTGAAAATAATTAAAAAACTGTAGTGTTCTTCAGCTGAGCATGTTCACTCTTGCACCATCTGGTTGCTGTATTTATCTTTCAGGAGTCAGTATGTAACCTATATATATTAATTTTATATATTAATTATGATATATATATATATGAATATTTTTTATATATTAATTTTGAAGCAAGATGGGATCCAGAACAAAGGCAGTACTGTTGTTCTTCATCCCGCACAAGAGATACTGGAAAAAATGCTTCAGCACACACCAAGAGTGTGCAAGATACGCTGCTGTAAGAGGGACAGGGCTTAAAATAAAGTATGAGGTCTAATATGTAATGAGAAGTGGCCTTTAAAGCACAAATCCAATTAGTTTATTTCAGAGGGGTCAAAAAGTAGAATAGGAATAGGCCTGTGTAAAGAACAGAATGTGCTTACCAGGCAGCCACTGTACTTCTGTGGTCTTTGTAGATCAATTTGTCAGGACAATGGAGAACTTCACAGCAAATTTCCTAGTTTCCTTTTTCCTAAAAAAGCCTTTTAAACTGTTAGGACGCTTTAGGGTGTAAGCGTGTGGCTTGCCTATTACCACATCATTTTAAAGTGGCTATTCTGACAAAGAAAGTAATACAAACTGTTAGTAAGATTCTCTGCCAAATCATATTGTGTTAATTTCGTTGAAGTACAGAACCTACCTTGGTTCAGAAGTGCCTTCACTTGTCAGCTGGAGTAACAGAACATCCTGCACTTTTTGTGCCAATTCCTAGGCAGAGGGAACTGATTAAATAATGGGTACCATAATAATGTGTAGTGTGGGATTGACTGGATTCACTAAAATTCAGCTTGAGACTTTTGTGGGTTTTTTGGTTTATTTTTTTTTTCCACACACTAGAGCAAGAGATGTGTGCTAAATGTGTACCATGCTAAGTCTGAGCATCATAATTTGTTTGGAACAGGACTCTGGAGCAGCTTTGAGGGTAATATGGCTGCTTGGTAAGCAATACAAGAACATACATATTTCGTTTTCTTAAGTGGTGTGTTGCCACCATTTGTTTTCTTCAAACATTGAAGAAGATTCAATAAATACGCTACAGCTTGTGTCATACCAACAATTTTTATGTGTATATCACATTGAAATTACATTACTTACATGAAGAAAAATGAAACTAGAATTCCACACTGCTGTGTACCCTTGTAATGAATTTTGTCTTAACAAAAAGTACAAGCTGTTAGAGAATGTTGTCTTGAATCAGATGTCTCTTTGAAAGATTGATCTTTATCTAAGGAATTCTGTGATACTTCTGTTTTGTCACTAACCTCCTACCAATTTTAAGAATGTGCTAGTTAGATTCCTAATATTAAGTATACATTTAACTTCTGTAGCTATAGATGGATAAAAAAGCAAAACGGCTGATATTTTTGGTTATATTTCCACATTTCATTCCGGTTGTTTCTTGCAGTTTTTTCCCCACCAAGGAAAAGCTATAATGCCTAAACACTGTTGTGCTTGAAAACTGACTTCATAAACTACTGTTGGGTCCTTATCAGAGAGTGTTCTGGTCCTTCTACTCCTTTGTATTCTTCCCCTAATTGATAAGGAATATGGGTCATAAATCTTATCGTAGAGGGATGCGACTGAATCTGGTTTTACTTTTTTACTAAATACTTTTACTTGCCTTCCTAGACATCTTGAACAGAGGGCTTTAGAGGTCTAGAGGAGCTTGAAGAATTATGGACTCCTGCTTTTGTCTTTGAAATGAACCAAAATTTTAGAATCTGAAAGATTTCTTTGTGATCAGAAAAAATAATTCTTTGATCATGGGCACATTGAATTCTAAACTGATAGATTTGTAAATAAAATGGTAACACAATTGTAGGTTGCTTCATTTCTGCAGCCATGGAGGCATGGTGTTTTTGTTTCTTCCCATGTTGCCTCTAATTCTTAGTCAACTTCATTGGCAAAGGACCCCGTGGTAGTCAAGGACATGACTGTTCATAATTTTAGGATTTTTTATGTGCTTGTAAAAACAAAACAGAAGGAGAAATACCCATTCAGTACCTTCAGTGCTAAAATTGGACATAAAGATTCATGGCACTGCTTGATTACCAACCTTATTTTTTTTAACTTAGATTTTAATTTAAAGTAAAATTTATCTGGTGATTTGTATTTCACATTAGAAAAGAGATTTTGATTGTAAGAGAGATTGAAGTTGAAGAGGAAAAAAGATGGTAGGTATAAACTTGAAAAATATCTAGATTTGCCAGCTTTAACTTCTATGCATTTTTTAATATTTCTTTTTCCAGAGGAAGGCATATTTGTTTGGCATTCTCATGTATGTTTGATGTATATTACGAGAAGGATGTGGAAGGTGGTATGAATGGGAGAACATGTCAGAGGTATAATCAGGAGACTGCAAAGAACTCAGATTTTTATTTTGTTAGTGAATAAATGGGTTTTTTTGTATTCTTTGAAAACAAGGAACAACACAGGATTTGGCAGTCTTGTCAAACCTCCCCCCTCTGTGATGGGACTGTGTGTACTGCTGAAATTCTTGATATCTGGATTGAGCTAACACTGTATCCAAGGAAAAGATACCTCTGTGTGCATGCTCATCTATTTACAACTCCCTCCGGATGGGTTGTGGCCCTGGGCCCTTTGCTCAGCTGTGAAGTTGGAGTTGGTACTGTTGGCTTACTTGAAAATACATTCATTCATTATCAGTGAGTTTCATAGTTAGAGGTTTTTAAGCAATCTGATATTTAAGAGGGTTTTTTTTGTTTGGTTGGTTTTTTAGGTTGTTTTTTTTTTATATTGATGTGAATGAGAAGCTTATTCATGTTTCCTGTAGAATCCAAAATACCTGCAGAGGATGAGAGAGAATAATGTTCTCTTCTTTCATGGTTTAGTGAATTTTCATCTTAAGTTTGGGGAACTTCTGTGTTAGCAACTTAAAAGTGCCTACTTTTCATCAGTGGTGCAGAAGTGCTCACATTCAGTACACCTAAAAGTTGAAGCCAGTGTGTAAGAGATACCCAGATTCCTTTTCCACTACCAAACTTCTATGTCATATATTTGAGACATTTCTGAAACTCCTTACTGCAAAGCAGTGGTTCAGCAATGGCATAAAAACTGACATTTGGTGTCACCGAGGACTTCTAAATTCTGATCTAAATTTGAGGTTTTGTCAGGAGTTCAGCTTCTGAAATTTCATCTTGTAATTGAAAAATACCATAGTTGGCCCTGGGATAAGAACAGTGGGATAAGAACAGTAGTGGAAAAGTGAAAGTTTGGCAGTATTAGCAGCATCATGATGGAAGTGTTTTTTTTCCTAGTAAATATTAGAAAACTAAGTTCTGTGTGCTAAAGAAAATTAAATGTGGTCTCTGGTTTTTTTCATCAGTAACTGAACCCCTCCTGAATATAGCCGTTTCAGTGAAAAAATTTAGCAGGGATTACAGTGAAATATGTTTATAAACAGAGGTTGATGTGAAAAAAATTAATGGTGATACTGCTTTAAAGTAACCTCTATTTAATCTCTTCCTGTTTCAGACTTGTACTATGGTGGAGAAGCTTTCTCTGTAGAGCAGCCACAGTCTTTCACTTGTCCTTATTGTGGGAAAATGGGTTATACGGAAACATCTCTTCAAGAACATGTTACTTCTGAGCATGCGGAAACATCAACAGAAGTGGTAAGAGGCCTCAGAACTTGCTTTCATGGTGGAAATATATTTTAAATAATCTCATTTCTGAAAAATTGTCTTCCTGTTCTTTCTTGAAGCATGTATTCATTTAAATGCTTTGTCCAAAGAGAAAGTTCCTACATTTGAGAATGACATCAAAATTCTTCTATGATTTTACAGGTATCATAATATAATGAGCTTCCTTCCTTCTTTTAGAGTTTTTGTTTGTTGTCCTGATGCAAAGACTGCCATGTTTAGGAGATTGTTATACTGTAAGACAAAATCTAGGAAGGTCTCACAGTTATTCTGTCTATCTGTGTCTCCCTTTTCATAATTAGTGTGTAATTGTTATGTAAGCTTACGGCTATGCCCATCTTCTGTAACTTTTGTAAGAGATAGTTTGCTATGTTTTCTAATAGCTTTTTTAATGGACCTCTTAATTTGTGCAGTGGGATTCTGTAATTGTTTTAAAACTATTCTTGTCAAAGCAGGGGGTTTTTCCCCATCCCTAACCATTAGGACACTAAATGTGGTTTAAAATGCACTTCTTAAACGAGTTTCAACAGAAATACTTTAATTGGAGATGTTAACTCCCACTACCTTGATTGACCTTGGGAGTAGGAGAAACTGGGTTAGCAGTTCAGCAGAATGACACGGAGGGTGCTGTTCTGTAGTTAACTGTTTACCCTAGGAAAAAAGTTATGCTTGAAGTGGATTACTCGTGACTAATACATCATGTGAAATTAGTTATAATTAGGTTCTCTCTTCTAATCTTCTAGCTTTCTTAATTTTCAAATAATGCTGTGGAAGTAAATGAGTGACTCTTCAAACCTAATAAGGAACTTGGGTGAAGAGGTGATATGGAAGGGTATTTGTTCACCTTTTTGAGGACTCAGAGGTGTTACGATCTTTCTTAAAAACTCAGGAAGTGTTTACTTCACAATCAGTTGCACTGTGGTATATTATTTAACTCAGTGACACGGTGCAATTTTTACAGTCTCTCTGAGTTTTTCTTAAACTTTGCAACTTTCAAACACAGCATCAACCACTGAAAGTTCTGCATTTGGATGACTTTATTTTGTTTGGTGGCTTAATATTGCAATTCTGATTTGCACCACTTGATGTCAGTGATATGTTCCTAACACTGAGTGTTCACAGATCATGGGTTTTTAAACTTGACATGCCCTTGTTTGCAGTTGTGACTTCTAGAACCCCACACATAAAGCCTAAAATTGTGATTCTTGACAGCTGCTACTCTGATAAATCGTGAAAGAGTTACATGTGTTAAAAAAAAATCTGTCAAAACTTTCCTTTTTATGCATCAGTCTGCAACACTGCTTTATCATTGTTCCAAACAATGATAAAGGGCAATATTTTAATCCTTGAGTATGATTGTTACTGTTTGTGCGAAGTTTTGAATCTGGCATTTGTGATAAATGTTCAGTGTGTATGCACATAAAATTGTTTGGGTATTGTATCCTTATTGGGATAGTGAAGGGCTGCAAGACTAGTGAAGAGGAAAATATTCTGGATTCTAAATATTTGTGATTGGTCATAGGCTTTCAGACAATTACTTTTTTTTAGATACTGAGCATGTAGTCATTCGAGTATCATCTTCCAAAGATGTGTTTTATTTTAGACATGTATTTTTAGGGATGTAATGGAACTTTACATGGACAGAATCATTTATATTTTAAAGGCTTTTTGCCCCCAGTTTTTCAAAGAATAAGCAAAATAATTTTTCATCTGTTAAATTTTTCCATTTTTGTTTTCAGGGTGATGTAGATAAGTTTACTTTTTTTCTCATGTATAGGCATTGGTAAGTACAACAATGTTACGTATCTGCAGGCAGGAATCAGAGGCTGAATGACGTTGAAAGGGAGCTCTGGAAGTCATCTCGAGCAGGGCCATGTACAGCTGGTTGCTCAGGACCACATCCACACAGTTCTTTAATAGTGACTCCACAGTTAACTTTCTGGTTAACTTGTGCCAGTGTTCAGTAATCCTCACAGTGAAAAATGTTTCAGTGTTTCCTGATGTTTATGAGGAAGCTCCTGTGTTTGAATTTATGCCCACTGTCCCTCGTCGTGTCACTGCTCCATCATCCTTTCAGGTTCCCTTCAGGTATTCGTGGACATTCCTAAGATCTGTCCCCCGTTACCCTACCCTTCTCCAGGCTGAACAGTTCCATCTTTCTCAGGCTTTCCTCCATTCCTCTTTGTAACCTTTTACTGAGCTTTTTTCAGTGTGTGCATGTGTGTAGCTGAGAACTGGGCACTGGTGCTGAGTGAAGGTGAGGGATCACAGCCCTTGACCTCCTGGCAGCTCTCTGTTCAGTGTAGCCCTGAACACTGCTGGCTTTCTTTGCCTCAAGAGCACGCTGCTGGCCCATGGTCCACCATGACCCCAGGCCCTTTGCTGCAAAGCTGTGTTCCATATGACTGGCCTCTAGTGTGTGCTAGTTCCTGGGGCTATTCCTGCCCAGGTACAAGATGTTGTACTTCCCCTTCATGAGGTTCCTGTTGTCCCATTTCTTCAGTTTTTTAAGGTCACTCTAAATGGCAGCACAGCTCCCTAGTGTATCAGCCACTCCTCCTAGTTTTGTGTAATCAGCGGAATTCCCACTGATCACCACCACCTGAGCTCATCCACTGAGACGGTTTTCAATCCACCTCACTCTCTGCTTATCCAGCCTGAGCATCAACAACTTATCTTTGAGCATCCTGTGAGAGGCAGTGTCAGTGGTCTTACTTGAAGTCCAGGTAGGCAGTTTCCCCTACTCTTCAGTCATCTACCAGGCCAGACACTTCAGCATTGAAGTTTATGAAGTTGGTGAAGCATGTCTTCCCCTTTGTGAAGCTAGTGCTGACTGCTGTTGATTATTTTCTTGTATTTAATAGTGCATAAAAATATTTAACAATAGTTTCCTCACTTTCCCAGAGATGACCAGCCTGTAGTTCCCTAGGTCCTCCTCTTACTAGTCTGTCTTTCAGATAGGAGTGAAATTTGTTTTACTGCAGTCCTCATGCACCTCACCTGGTCACCATGATAGTTCAGAGATTGAGAGGAGGCTCACAGTGGCATCTGCCAGCTCCCTCTGCACTTCTTGGTGCATCACACCCATCATGGCCTGTGGGTTTAAGTATTCCAGTTCACGTAAGTATTCTGCAGAGTAATCCTCTTCCAGCAGGGGGATGTGTTCACTACTCCAGACTTTACCCCTGCTCTCTGGGGCCTGGAGTTGTTAAAGACCAGTCTTGCCAGTAAAGACCATAGCAAAAGAGGTATTCAGTACTTCAGCCTCTTCTGTGTCCTGTGTACCTAGGCCTCACATCTTTTGAGCAATGGGCCCACATTTTCCCTAGTTTTCTTTTTATTTCCTATGCACTTCTAGAAGACCTTCTTGTTACCTTGGACATTACTTGCCTGATTCAGTTCCACTTGGGCTTTAGCTTTGCTTATGTTGGCCTGTGATGCTCAGATAATGCTTGCGGTAGACTATGCTATGGCCTACCCTAGGAGGGTAACCTCTCTATGTTTTCTTTTTGTGTTTGAGTTTGTCCAGGAGCATCTTGGTCATTCATGTAGGCCTCCTGGCATTTTTGCCTAACTTCATATTCTGTGGGATGGAGAACTCTTGATTTTGAGGGGGAGTGATCTTTCAATATTAGCAGGCTTTCTTGGGTGCCCATTTACTCTCCAGGTTCATGCACCATGGAACTCCTCTGAGCAGCTATTTTAAGAGACCAAAGTTTGTTTTGCTGAGGTCCAGGGTCATGAGCTTGTTTTCCATCTTCTTGCTGCCCTCAGGATCTTTGTTCATGCATTATGTCAAGGTCACCGCAGCCAAGGCTTTCTTTGACTTTCACATCCCAGCTGAGCCCCTCCTTGTTGGTAATGATGAAGTACCATATAGCACCTCTCCTCCTGTGCTCCTTTGTCTCTTGGAGGAAGAAGTTACCCTGAGTGCACTCCAGGAGCCTCTTGGATTGCAGTCATGCTGTGTTGTCCTTCCAATAGATATTGGAGTGGTTGAAGACCTCCACGAGCATCAGGTCCTGCAAGTGTGATGCTCTATGTCTCTAGAGGACCTGATCTGTTTGTTCCTCATGATCAGGTGGCATATAGTAGACAAGCCCTATAACATCCGCTTTGCCTGTTCTTTTCTTAATTCCGACATGCTGAATCTCCATCAGGTCATCTTCCATCTCTAGACAGTGCTTTTAATGCACCCCAGCTCACTTAAAGAGCAAGCCCCTCTTCCTGTTCAAAGAGCCCTCTTACTCTTCTAAATAACCAGTATTTCCTCACCCATATAATGTCCAGGGACAATGTTTAGAGTTGTAAGGCAGAGGAATCTGGGAATCAGTATGATGATCGTGTTTGTTGGTGTTGAGGTTTCAGGTTAGTTCGACTAGTCCAGATAAAATGCAGTGCTCAACTAGAAGTCTGCTAGCATTGTAAATAAAAAAAGATTTAGTAGACTTCATAAAATACCATCTCTTCAGTCTCGTTTCATAACAGAGATGCTAATTTTCTGCTATTACATTGTACTGCAGCAGCTTTCTCACCTTTGGGAAGGCAGTAACTAGGCTCCTTGTAGATGAATTGTAAGCACTAGGTAGTTGATACTTAAGTGATAAAACTGGGGAGAGCTTTTTCTTGCAGTAACGAAATGGACAATCTGAGACAGTCTCAATGTTCATCCTCTAAGATCCCAGTGACTCTTGTTGAGGTTACTGAAGTGCTATCACTTGAAGTGGTTGTTTTGTATGTAAATGGGAAGTAGTGGTAATACAAGCACAGTTCTGGAAACTGGCAGATGTTCTGTGAGTGGGATTGACCTAGGCCTTCAGAGTCGTCATTCAGAGTTGCATGGTGATTTCTTAATACAAATGCTCATAAATTCAAGAGAAAATTCTGACAACATTTGCCTTTCGTCTGCACCATTTGTTCATGCATGCTGTAATTAACAATGATTTTTAGCTGTGTCACGCTTAATCAGTGATCCAGCAGTCTTTGTTGTGGCTCTGTCAGAGCTTATGCTTAACTAAGTTGTTGTTTGTGCATAACAGTACTTGAGTAACTTCCCCTATTCAAGAGTTCTTGAAAGTTTAGTTGATATTTAGAATTAGGGTTGGGATACTTAAATTCCTTCTTACTCAATATTCATTATAACCTTTTTTAAACTGTTTTTCTGAGGTCTGAGTATATTCATAAATATGTGCAGTTCATAACATCTTTGTCACGTTAACAAAGAACTTTCTGGTGATTTCCTGCTTTCAGAAGTGGGTTGTTCTTATGTTGTGTTTCTGCTTCCTCGCAGTAGCTTAAATAAAAGAAGATTGTTTTGAAAGTCTTGCATTCTCTTGGTATGAGAAGATTAAGCAGCTGTAATGAAGTTTAGGGAATTCAGAACCATCTGTCCAATGCACATCCATTTCTATATCTCTACAGGGTAGCTATATGATATGTTGGCATGGCTGAGTATTTATTATATTATGTGGTGATAAGATATGCCCTGTAGTGCACAGTGGCTTCTGTAGTGGGGAAAAATCTGTGGAGAGAAATGCTGAACATTGAAAATAAGAGGGGAGGAGTTGTAGCAAAAAGCTTTTGAAATGCCTGGTTTTCCTTACAGAACTGACCACTAAAATTAAAGTGGAATTAGATGCAGCAGTTCTATCCAAAGCAGCTGACATTTTACAGTGAACTTATTTGAAGACCTTGTTCTCACCTCCATGAGAGTACAACAGATGTGTGCTCTTTTATACAGGTGTTCTTAATGGTCATGGTCTTTTGAGATCTACATTTAACGGTTTAAGTATACACATGAAAAATGAAAGAAAAATGGAAGATGCTGTTTATGGAGTCATTCAAAGAAAAAGTCATAATTATAGCAATAGTAGTAATGTTTGCCTGCTTAGTTAACTGTACTTTGGTTTAAAAAACAAAACAAACAAAACCTACCAACCAAAAACTGTGAAATGGGGGGAAAAAACCAACCCAAAACTGAAGAGAGGCCTCAGTACCTGCTCTCAAAATACTGTTGTGGAGAGGGTTATGGAGACCAGCCCTTCTCTGCCAAACCTGCACTGGCTGAGTGGATGGTCTCAGCTTGATACTTAGCAAATATAGGCAGTTTCATTCTGATTCTTCTGCTGGCATGAATGTCAAGCAGGCAAATAGCATTCCTGTATGATTCAGCTCCACTGTCTGGGGCAGAATTGGCATGCAGAAATACTGTCTTTCAAGACATTGCAAATTGATTTTGGGAATCCTAGCTCTGGTTTTCGTAGTATTCTGAAATTCATAAGGTAAAAGATGACTAAATGCCTGCACTTTGGTAATTTTTTGAGTTTATTGAATATGGCGATATCCAGGTGTTTGTGAATACCAAAATGTGATTTTAAAGCATAAGAGCCAATGTCTAATGATTGACTTGATGCAAGTTCTGTTTCTTGTAATATTTATAAAGTTGGGTTTTTTCCTTGCTTTGTCATTTCAGATTTGTCCAATATGTGCAGCATTACCTGGAGGGGATCCGAATCACGTAACAGATGACTTTGCAGCTCATCTTACACTGGAACACAGAGCTCCTAGAGATTTAATATCCTTTCAGATTTGAGGCAAAGAGGCTAGACTGTTTCACCTAGTAGTCACGGTGACTTGGTTTGATTTTTATAGTCAAAGGGTCATATTCTGGATTTCCTGGAACTTAGGTTGCTAAAGATATGTATGTCATCTGCTAGTTTTAAAAAAGTGTAGCTGCCGTCAGACTGTGCACAGACTTGTAGGTATACTTGGGAGTGTTTTGTGCTCTAACAGCAGAAGTGTTTAAAGGATTTTGACATACAGCGGCTTGCACTGTGTTTTATCCTGCCTCATGGTTACTCTTGGTGCTGTTTCACACATCAATATTTGGTGCTGTATGTATTTGTGACATAAAGATGATTCAAGCATATCTGCTTGTAACAAAACTTGCTTAACTACTTTTAACACAATCTTTTAATAATGTAATTGTGTAGTGCTACTGACATTTTGTAATACAACTCAGAAAACCTTCAGATTTCCTGGGAAGTAGGATGTTGTCCTTCAGTTACCTTAGCAGCCAGTGACGGGCATTTATCTGTGGTTGGTGGCTGAAGAGCTGGAAGTGTTGGGATTTTTTCATCAGTGTTACAGGAATATTTGTCTCCTTTTCAATTTTTTTTCCTCCCTCAGATTAACTGATAAAATATCTTTTGGTTTAGGCTTTTATTTAATGACATGCAAGCTATGTAGCCTCCCTACAGTAAGTAATCTCTGAATTATTCCTTTGTGTCTCATTTAAGCAAACAGAAAAAAAGACTTCATTATAACTTTGATAGTGGCTTTTTTGTTCAGAGATTTTTAAAAATGAGCAAAGAATAATGTAAGCTCAAGCAATTGGGGAAGAAAAATCCAGGCCCTATCAAACAGAGTTAATTACACTAATAGAAGGGAACAGCATTTGAGGTGATGGCTCCACTTCAGTTATGATTGTATTTGATGGCATTTAAGTTTGTTAGTGTCAACATGGTTTAAGGTCAGGACAGACTAAATGCGCAGGTTAATTACTGTGCAATAATTGGATCAGTTATAAAGGAGTTTGGGTGTAGATTGCTCTGTGAATGGTGAATGATGAAAAAGTGATACAAAAATCGGTACAAAGTCAGATGAAAGCAGTTACCAGTACTTGCCTTTCTCAGGGACAGGAGTAGATCTCACAGCACTGGGGAGGAGCAGGGTGCTGAATGTGGTGGCTCTGGCCATGAGAACTTGATCCCAGGCATCCCTGTGGTCCTTAGCGGCCAGGAGTCATGCCACCTTTCCAGAGGAAATGGCATAAGATTGATGAAGGGAGAATATCTTCCAGACCACTGGATCTTTCCTGCCCTTTGGACAGCCTTGAGATGTTGCTTTGATGGCTGATGTAGTTTCTGTCATTTTAGTTCTGCTAATTGTACTGACTCTGAGATTTTCATAGCACCTGCCTAATTAGGCTTTTTCTAACAAGAATTACATAATGGCATAGCAGTGTGCCAGAGTTCTAACTGTGGGCTTCCAACATTGGCTTAATAGTAAGGCAGGAAGTTTAAATTTTCCCAGCTACAGAATGAAATTAATTTCCTACTGAAACGCAAAAGATACTTGATTAGAATTCAGGCTACTGCTGCACTTTCTCCCCCCTAGTACTAGAGATGCCACCAGATGACTTCTACTTAGGGAATGTTTGAGCCAGAAAAGACAATCTTTTTCCAAATACAGAGTAAGGTTTCAGTATCAGTCATCCCAAAATGGATCTGTTTTGGGAATACAATGCCCATGATTAAATATTACACCTGTAGAATTTTGTGCTTGTACTCTGTTATGTTGGTGTCCAGTGTTGCTGAATTTCCAAAGCCTGGTAAGAAGTATCTTGAAGTGACTATTTGACATTGGACTCTACATCACATCTACCAGGAGGGAGATCTAAGGCAGAAAAAAAGGAAGAGAAGATGCCCTTTTTCATGCAGGGTCTGGCAGTATAGGCAGTGAGAACCATCACTCTCTGATGCACCATTATATTGCTGAACATGAAGTTGAAGCTGTACAGAACAATTCTCCATGCCCTGTAATTGCCTTCATGTACAAAAAGGAGATAGAGAAGGCTCTTGGCTTGCACTTCTAGAATAAAAATTTGTTTTGCAGTTTGAGGTAAGCTTTTACTGTTGGATTTGCTACAGTTCTGAGGGGTGGCCTTATCCACCAGCTATTAATTAGACATGTTTGGTTAATTTTGGTTTTTGGGTTTTTTTCCTAAAATTGTCCCAAAACACTGCATGTGTTTCTTACTACAAACCTTGTGCAGCTATTGCAAGGTGTGTCGTTCATCCCCGCAGTCTATGGACAACTCTTTAAAACCCAGTTTCTTTCTTTAGTAGGAGAATATCTGAAAATTCATTAAATACATCTTTACAGCATTAATCATACAAATAGTTCTCATGTGACTGTTCAGTTTAAATGTCACAAGGTAAGGTTTGCAAAGACTTTTCTTATTCTAGTGTAGTGGTAAGACTCAAGATGCTTAGCTGGTATTTGAAGAAAGACATTTATCTCAAAACACTTTAAAAGCTGCGATTGGGAAAGTTACCCCAGAGTCCTGTGTCTGCTTGAAAAATCCCCAGATACTGTCCTGTTTTAACATGTTTAGTTATGAAAAGCTTTGCAAACTACATAGGGTCTGTAGTCCATCTAATTTAGCAACTCATCTCCAGCAGCACCCAAAATTGGCATACTCAGAGGTGCAAGATGCTCTGTATTAGGCAAAGTGTGTTCTTTGCTGGGGAGCTTTTCCTTTTACACCCTAGATGTTAAGCTTTACACTGTAGCATAACTAACAGTTTTGAAAGAAGCAAACGATCTGGAAAGTCTTCTTGTAATGGCCAGAAGCTCTCTCTTGGCACGGGAAGTCAAGTCATTCCTTTCAGTCTTAAGTTCTTGACCTCCATCATGAGGTCATGACGTTCTGCCTCATAACTGTGATTTATGAGAAGTACATGGATGCTACCCTTACACAGAAATTGATACCATATGAGTGGTAACCATACTATTATAAAAATAAAAAACATAGGTGATGGACATGTAAGCTAAATTATAGTAACAGTGAAATAAAATATTAAAGCCTATGCCATTTCATTTTTCACCAGTGAGTCATACTAGTGATTTTTAAGAAGAAGCCTCATCTGGACTGTCTTGGAGGAATGAATGTTAAATTTATGACAAAAATAATGTTTAAATTTGTTGACTACTTCAAAATTTATATGAGAATCTATTTAAAAAGTGACATAAAATACAAGCATCTGATAGGGGGAAGTGGGGGAGAAAGAGAAAATTAAAAGCATCATTGTCATACTGGAATTAGTGGTATTTCTTTGGCTGTAAGAAGAAAGGTAAAACAAAGGGGTGTGATGGATGTGCTGAATACTCCAGAAACCTACAGTTTCCTAAGGACTGAAGTGATGACATTTCTTTGATAAAAGCATGAGGTACAGAAGTCAAAAGGAATTTGGTAATTACTCTGATAGGAATTGCAGTAAACGTTTTTTGATGAAAAAATTATTATTTTTGATACTTTATGTAAGAATTGGGAAGGGAGAACTGAAATCCCTGTGGCTGAACATGGATTTGTGTGGATTTTCATAGAAAAGTTTGATATAAAAAAAAATTACCAGATCAGTAAGTCTGACCTGTGGCATAGCTACAGTGTACCTTAGCTTTGCTTCGGAAGTTGAATCGTTACTTCATGAATCAAGGACAGTACACCTGAGTATTTGACCCATCAAATGTCCTTTAATGGTAATTTAACACTCAATGCCAAACATTTCTGTTTTCTTAACTTCTTGTCTACGATGAATCCAGTGGCGTTCGGCATGTACGTAGGATGTTCCACCCAGGCCGGGGTTTGGGAGGCCCCCGTGCTCGTAGATCAAACATGCACTTTACTACCAGTTCCCCTGGTGGGCTTTCGTCTTCTCAGAGTTCGTATTCTCCAAGCAATAGAGAAGCCATGGATCCTATAGCTGGTAAGAGCTGTAACCACAAATTTTACCCCACTGTCCTCTTTCCACAGAGAAAGGAGAATGCAAGGTGACAGTAGTTGTCCTGCTGTGTGTTGCTGTGAAGCTGCATGTACAGGCAGAGCATCCCACAGAGCAGGTGAAGAGGGAAAGGATGTTCTTACTGTCAACATCAGAAAATAATTAGGCCGCATCTTTAGGATTCCCAGAAGTAACTTGTTTGCTCTATTTTTACCTTCAATGTGAAAATAAATATTTTTTACAATGAAGAAAAAATGGAGAGTGAAGACAATTCTGAAAACAAATAGAGTTTTGTCTATGGGGAAATCTAAACATTTTAATGCTATGGTCTTTGGCCATATCTATATGTCGGGGAAACCTCAGAATGTCTGCCACAAATCCACCTTTACTTCCGATGCAAAGGAGGCACAGTGCTCAAACTGGAGCTTGCCACTATCAGGCTGTGACTTCTTCAGGGGGAGGTAGCCAGCCGTCTGGCTTAATGAGGCATTGCCCAGGGAAGAGGAGCTATGGATCCACTGCCTTCCTTAATTATGGTCCCCTTTGCCTGCCTTTTGCTGTCTCTGGTGCTCTGCTGGCCTCATGTGCCCTCATGTAACTCACTAAATCAGCTGTGGAGAAGTAGCCCATCAAGAGAAAAAAACAAGTGAGGTCACAGGTGAGATTGTTCAAAGAGGCAGGGTGTTCTTGAAGCTTCCAGTGCAAGATGTCCTCTTTCTTTTGCCAGGGCAGCTGCTTCAACTCATTTAAAATGTGAGGTGACTGCTGAAGTTTGTTTTCAGCCTTGCAGGACCTTCCCACTTAGCAGCATTAAATGTGTGATAAAATGTCATTCTTCTTCATCTACTGTCTTCAGGTGGAAGATGTGTTTCTGCATTTAGAGCACGCTGAGCTGGGTGTCCGTTTTGTTCCAGGACTGTTTTGAGTACGCACCTCTTCGCAAAATACTGCTTCCTTATATTCTAAGCTTTAGCTTACAGTGAGAATAAATACATCTTAGTTTTGCCTGTGAGTTTAAGATGTCTGCCTTTACTACTGGAGTAGTAAATAGGAAAAAACACAGTAATCTTTCTGTTTACATTTATAGCATCAGTTACTTTTCTTAAACTTTTTTTTTCCTCCTTTTTGCATTCTCTAGTAATTAAAATTTACTTAATTCTGATGTTGCTGTCAGTGTTGGTGAAAATTATTCGACCTGTGTAGTTCGTATTTTGCTTTGTTCCTCAAAAACAGCTTGCTTTAGAATTATTATGTTAATGCAATGGAAGAAAAGTTGTCATGACCTATATAGTAACTTTGTAATGTAGAGGAGAGGGGCAGGAGCAGGATTGTCCCCTGTTTCCTCTACCAGTGCATCAACTGGAGCAGGTATCTGAGATAAGAAGTACCTTCTGCACAGGGCATAGAAGAGATTCTGCAGTAACACACTGAGCAGTAACTCGCTGCTAATATTTATTTTAAAAAAACTTCGTGGATAACATTTGCAAGGAGCATTCCATCCTTCTGAATTGGAAGACTTAATAACAGAGAGGGTTTTTAATTGCTAGGCCTTCTGCATATTTCTGGCAGAAATAAGAATTCATACTGAACGTTTCTGATGTGAAGCAGTGATTTAATACATTTTCTTAACTAAATTTTTTTTATTGAATGTTTGAAGCAGTGGTACAATATTTCTGTCTTTGCTGCAGCACAGCTTCCCTCTGGGATAATTGGGAAGATGAAGCTTGTATTTTGAGAGAACACTCGTTAAAAGGGAAAAAAGTCACCGTCCAAAGCCAAAATAAAGAAGTTTCTTAGTCAGTGGTTATTTTGACTTCTGAAATTTAAAGTCAGAATAAAGTCTGACTTTATTCTGAAGTTTCAGAGAGTGGCTGCAGAGGGCATCTTTTGCCAGGCTACCTGTAGATTGGCTCTACTGTCGTTGTCAAGACTTTAAACGTAGTCTTGTTATCTGGACTAAATCTGTATGGATTAGTCTTAGTCTTTATGGGCATTAACCTTCACGGTCTTCTCTGAGGATTGTTGGGTTTTGATGTTAGTTGAGAATAATGGAATTGATGCACTGGAATTCAGGATGTATTTATTCTGCTGTGTAATGCTCATTTAAGATCTTAAGTCATAGAAGCTTTCTCTTCTCTGGCAGAGCTTTTATCCCAGCTATCAGGTGTGAGGCGTTCTGCAGGAGGACAGCTCAACTCCTCTGGCCCTTCTGCTTCTCAATTACAGCAGCTGCAGATGCAACTGCAGTTGGAACGACAACATGCACAGGCAGCAAGACAGCAACTGGAGACTGCACGCAATGCAACCAGACGCACCAACACGATCAATGTCAACACCACTATGACACAATCTACAACAACAACCAACACATCTAACACAGAAAACAGTCAGCAGACTATCCAGAATTCCCAGTTCCTTCTGACAAGGTAATTTGTTCAGTGTATTTACCTCTTAGAATTTCTGTTTACCTTAGTTCTAGTAGAGATACAGAGCTTGATGAAGTTTATAGGTTTGGAGTCAGGCACATGCCTACAATGGCATTAATTGGCAGAATATTTACGTAGTTTAGAAATTATACTTAGACCCCAGGATTATTTAAAAGAGGATTCACGTCCTGTTCTTCTAGAACACTGACTACTGACTTGAAATAATAATATTTTCCACATCTCCCCTGCCACAACCTCTGCAAGCATACTTTTGTTTGTGTGGTATTGCGAAAGAGTGTGGTAATTTTAACAGCTCCCGTGCCTGAATTTGAGTCAAATGGATTTTTATATAAATTCACAGTAATGCCATGTGACATCTTCCGATCAGAATTTCACTTGAGAACCTTAATCAAAGCACCCACAAGTGTCACAGACTGTGACTTTCAGAGTTGGAGTGAGCAGTTTCCTTGCCTCTGTCAGGGCATGCAGTGTACCTTAGGAGAAGTGGAACTACGTTCGGTAGTCCATGCATAGTAGGCTTTACACGTGCAGTGATGTGTTTTGTGGCCAGTGTGAACAGGCTGATATGGAAACAAAGGAGGCATATAATTGCACGTGCAGGAAATGGCACCAGCCCTCCCTAAAAGACTCCTTGAATAGCAAGAAACCTCACAAATAGTTTTTGATGTTCCTCTAACTCTGGGCTTTGCTGCTGTTGCAGCAGCAGAGAAGGGGTGGGTTGTTAAATACGTGCCTGTTGTACTGACATGCTGGACGTGTTGAAGGGCAGATAGGATGTCCTGGAGGAGCAGTTTCTGAGCACATCTCAGCCTGTTAGTGGTGTCACCAGTGAATTGGGCTTTCAGCAGCTCTCTGTCTTCTCTTCCCTTGCTGCTGCACAGGTTGAATGATCCGAAGATGTCAGAAGCAGAGCGTCAGTCAATGGAGAGCGAACGGGCAGACTGCAGCCTGTTTGTTCAGGAGCTTCTACTGTCCACCTTGATGCAGGAAGAAAGTTCCTCCTCAGATGAGGATGAGCGGGGGGAGATTGCAGATTTTGGTGCTATGGGCTGTGTAGATATTATGCCTCTAGATGTTGCTTTAGAAAACCTAAATTTAAAAGAGAGTAATAAAGGAAATGAGCCTCCTCCACCTCCTCTTTGATGACATCCCACTTTGCAGACAATGTCCTCTGTGCTGTATTTGCCAATGAAAGTGGACAACAACTATCTTGGGTTTGTTTTGGTGATTGTAATTTCAGGTCTGTCACTCTTGTTACATTGTGTACATTCAAAAGAAAGAGAGAAAAGATATATATGATAATCATTTCCACTTAACTAATTTTTACTTCTAGCAGGTAAATGTAGGTTGCAGTGCAGAGCCGAAGGCTCTCTGTCCTGTACCTTGACATGCAAAAGGCTCTCCTAATACTCCACATTCAAACTGAAGAGGAAAAAAAATGAAAAATCTCTAATGAAGCTGCTGTGTGTATTTATGAATATTAATGAATAAAAACTGCTTGGATGGTTTACCTTAACTACTGCATGACGTTTTTTGCAGCGTGCATGAGTTTTAGTGACCTTGTCATTTAAAAACTTAAATACAAGGAGTAAAACTATAAAACACAAAGCTTTCCCATTATTCAAAGGTTACGTGATGAAAAAGGTTAGCACAGAGTAGCAGTTTGTGGCCACAAAGTAGCTTTTAATAATATGTGACAGAATGACATCTTCATGTGCTGTTCCTGCACAGGATGGCAACTCTGCAGTGGGATACATTGTTGTGACCGGGGTGTGGCGTTCTGCTGAATGTGACCCTTATGTTGCCCTCTCAGCCGTCACCTCAGTGTGGAGATAAACTTCATTTTATGCATCTGTAGGAGACACAACAGTAAGGCCACTGCTGGAAGCTACTGCAAGGGGCTTTTGTGTGCCCTAAAATCAAATGATGTTCACTTTTGTTTAAAGTTTTTCTTTGTTGTGGTTGTTAAAATTTTTTAATTGTTAAATATGTTTTATTCAGGTGTAGACAATTCATATATTCGCTGTGTTTCTTAAAAAAAAAAAGTTAACCTGGATCCTATTGTCTTAGTTTAAAAGCCTTTCACAGCCTCAATCATATTTTGAGTTATTTATGTATTTGCTTCATATATAGTTTGCAGAGACCTGACAGTATCAGGAGAGCTTGAGGATTTGGACTGTCAGTATATTACAAGAAATTCTTAATGCTAACTTTAGCACCTTTTATTTATTGTTTCTTTTGGTTATTTTTTCTTGTATAAAAAAAGTTGGAAAAAAGCCTTTTAGTTGAATCATGCCACCTACATGCCTATACTGTTAGTCCTACTGGTTTTGAAAAAAAGAATATGGTGTTCTTGTGCATAGAAATTTATAATAGCCCCAAAGCAAGGACAGAAGGGGTATGTTTGGTCTTGGTTTTGGTTTTCTTTTTGTTTGTTTTTTTGTTTGTTTGGGGTTTTTTGTTGTTGTTTGGGGATTTTTTGGTTGGTTGGTTGGTTTTTTTGGTGTGGTTTTTTTTGAATGTAAAGTTAGATTATAAAAACAAAAGTGCACACAGCTTCTGATGAAAATTTAAACTAGGCTTATATCATAATGATGTCTTTCCAGATCTCTCACCTTACCCCCTCTCTCTTTCTCTCTATCCTCTCATCTCAGCAGCATTGTAGAGTAAACGTAATGACTTAGACACCATGTGGTGTTCTCAGCAGAACTGTGACATGTATGCTAATCCAAAATAACAGCAGGAAAAAAACAACCCCATAGACTGAGTTTAAGTTCCTTCCTCTTTTTTTTTTTAATCATCAAGTCTTGATTGTTTTCATGTAGAGCAGCATTAGCTTTGGTTGGGTTGGGTTTTTTTGGTTTTTTTGTTTTTTTTTTTTAGTCTCTGCAACAGAAAACTTTACATGCAGCCTCCGGTTACCCTGAGAGTTAACCCCAGCAGGGGACTTTTTTTATTGATTGTTGAAGACTTTCAAAAATTTTTCAAGCTGTAGTTTTTCAAACACATCTTCTGCACATGACAATAAGACACACGGTTCAATAAAGCATTTTCAAGACTGTTGTTCAGTTGATTTTCTTTGGTTTTAATGTATTTTCCAGACAGTTTTGTTCCAGAAATTTCTGCATCTGCCTTTAATTCGAACTGTATCTTCCAACACAAAATCAGCTTGTGGAGACATCCTGGGTGGTTTATATATGTTCTATAACCAGATGCTTTGGCAGGTGATGAAGTATGTAATCCTAAACTCTTCACAGGTAGGTGAATTGAAGGCTGTGTAGATCAAGATGCATTTAAAAAACAGGCTGTTCTCAGTATGGTGGTGGTTTGTGTTGGCTCAGGCTGGTCTCTTACATTGCCCGAATTCCAGACACCACCACACTTGCTTGGAAGGGGATGCAAACCATGTGTGCTACCCATGTTTGTTTAGGGACTGAATACATGCTGGCTTGGATTTAAAAGTATCCTTGGACATCATGTTAACTTGTACAAATTGTCAGTGGTTTGGGAGGCTCTTGTTACTCTTGTTGGGAGGCTGTTTGACCGTTTTTTTCTTCTATTTTAGGTTTAAAAATAACATGAAATTGCTACTAGGAAGGTATTCTGATAGTCTGTCAAGTCCTATTTGCAGGGAGATGTTTTTTCTTCTCAGAGTAAGCTTTGCCAAGGTAGTATTTTTGGGGTATTTCCAAAACGTTTATTTTCAGGCTGCTTTGGACTACAGTGACTACAGCCTCCATCAGCTTTGAAGGGGAATCCCACAGGGAATTACTGCCTTTTCCATGTGAGAGAGGAAAAAAATCACAAAACAAAACAAAAAAAACCCCACTCCACGTTCAACATGGACAACCCCTTTCCAGGAACAGGAGCCTTAGAGCTCTGCAGTTGCACAGTTCCTGGAGCGCAGGGACACCCGTGTTGTGACTGGGTGGTCAAGGTCATGTGAAGAAGCACTTTAAAAGGTATCAGCAAAAGCAATTATAACAAATTTGTGAAAGCATGACTGGTTCTATGGCAAGGTTTGCCTTGTTACTGCATAGATAAAGCACACAAAGGAGAACTGGATTAGAATCAGTCTGGAGTGGCACACAACAGAGACTGGGGATGCAAAAGGGTGAGGATGGAGAATATAAGGGTGTAGAAGGGGAAGGGAGATCCTCCCATGGAGTCACAAGGTTCACAATGGACCCCTTGCCAAACCTACCCTTGGAATTGCTCGGTGGTAAAGGATTTGGCAGCACTTAATCCTCGACTGATTTAACTCTTACAGAACGATTCTGTAAGTTTTACCATGACCACATAACTTAATTTTGATCTAAGATGGCAGCATTGATGCTACACTTGCTATAAAGTGTTGAAGTCAGTTTTCACACGTGCACACAGACACAGACATGTATATATTCAAATATTTGTGTGTGTGCGCAGATGTACAAACACCTGTTTGAAGCTCCCCTGGAGTTCAGTGAAATACACACACTGGATGCCTTTGCATCTCTCAGTGGCCAAAGGCTTCAGCCTCGAGGAGGGAGAACCAGCCCAGGCCCCACTGTCAGTGTTTGACAAAGCTCCTTTGAGTCTCAAACCTGTGGGTTGATGAGCACCGAGAGGCACATCCTGCTCCAAGGGACATGCTGGCAGAGCCCTGGGGGCATGGGACCTCAAAGGGCCTCCCGTGGGACCACGTTCATAGGGTTGTGAGATGCTTGGCTTTAGTCTTCCATCAGCTTCCATCCTGGACTCAGCTGAGGTCAGTAATTTTCCTCAAAACTCCAGTAATGATAATATTATTTCACTCCAGCTGTGATTCAGACAAAAATAAGTTCCCAAGGCTATTCATTAGAAAACAAATTTGTTGTGCAGAATATTCCTAGGAATAGGGAGTGTTACTAATAGGCACAAGAACACCGTAACTGTGCACATGCAGGGAGAGGATGTACCCAAGCACAGGCGTGTACAACCTGCTGTGCTGTGTGTGCTCTGTGTGTGTGTTCTGTGCTGTGTGCTTTGTGTGTTTGTGTGTGTGCGCTGTCTGTGTGCTCTGTGTGCGTGTGTGCTGTCCTGTGNNGTGTGTGCTGTGCTGTGTGTGTGTGCTCTGTGTGTGTGTGTGTGTGCTGTCCTGTGTGTGTGTGCTCTGTGTGTGTGTTCTGTGTGTGTGCTGTTTGTGTGCTCTGTGTGTGTTTTGTGTGTGCTCTGTGTGTATGTGCAGTGTGTGTGCTGTGTTTGTGTGTATGTGCTGTGTGTATGCTCTGTGTGCTCTGTGTGTGTGTGTGCTGTGTGTGCTCTGCGTGTGTCTGTGCTCTGTGTGCTCTGTGAGTTTGTGCCGTGTGTGTGCTGTGTGCTGTTTGTGTGCTGTGTGTGTGTGGGTGCTGTGCTGTGGGTGCTTTGTGTGTGCTCTCTGTGTGTGTGCAGTGTGTGTCTGTTCTGTATGTGTCTGCTGTGTGTGCTCTGTGTGTGTGTACTGTGTGTGTGCTGTGTCTGCTGTGTGTGCTCTGTGTGTGTGTGCAGTGTGTGCTGTGTGTGTGTTGTGTGTGTGTATATGTGTTGTGTGTGTGCTCTGTGTGCTCTGTGTGCATGCTGTGTGTGTGTNTGTCCTGTCCTGCCTGGTGCCAACTCCCTTATCGCTGATGGTGCTCCCGAGTCTGCTGTGTCCTTTCCCGCGCGGTCAGCGCAGAGGGTGCCAGGTTCCATTCTGGTGATGGTTGCCAGAGAGCCGTTGTTGGGGGTGGCAGTCATAGAGGTATACAGCCATGTTATAGGTAAAGGGATAATTCAGGCTGATAGATTAATATAGTCAGAAGTCATAAATTGTTATAAGAAATAATGTATGGTCTTTCGGAGAAATAAACTGACAACACACAAAATAGGCTCCAGCCAGACTCAGGAGAGTTCCAATCCCGAGGCTGCAGCTGGCAAATACCCTGTTTAACAGAATAAAAGGGAAGGAATTCCAGGCCGGGAGGGGTAGTTCCTCCAAGTGTCCAGATAGTACCGGTTCGAAGATGGATATCTACAGATAAGATATCTCCGCACACCTGTAGGACATTAACACCCATCACCCGGCCTCTAGATGAGATAAGCCGGGCATCATCGTTCNTTAACACGCCTCTAGATAAGATAAGCCAGGCATCATCTTCCATCACCGGCCATGGACAAGATAAGCAGGACAACCAAAATTTCCACACTCAAATTGTCAAATCCAGGAAGGACCATTTTCATATTCATCACGGACCGGAGGAGCCGCCTTGGACACTTATCACTCCCCCGCAGTTCTCTGTCCAACTCAAGACTAAGAAAGGAGGAAACATATACATAAGAAGAACTGCCAGGGAATGAATAGAACATCCCGTCGGGAAACTACACAGCATAAGACCAACCCGGTCCAACACCACATCGCGAACAGGATTAGATCCACAGCAAGAGGGGCTTGGGTCTGTGTTTGCCCGCATTGACCACCTGGGGCTCGGTGCTATTTTTCTCTGTCGTGGCTCTCGTGTCTGATATTTTGGTCGCAAAATAAAATTTATCTTTTATTTTTAATCATAATTGGACTCTGTCAGTTACTGATTGGAGCAGATCACGGTCTCATTTATAACAGCTATTCCAGTATTTTGTATGTTAAATGCTAGGGAAAACGGTGGAACCGTGGAGTTGAAGTCTCTGGAAAGCTTTTCAGAGTATTGGTATCGTCTGTCTGTAACTTCTGATCTGCCTTAGTAAGAGGTCTGGGTTGTTTTTTGGAGCCTTTTTCATGTTTTTGTCAAAGACAAAGAAAGGCTCTTGCACGTGGTGGTGTGATAAACATTGAAAATGCATCCACCTCGTGTTTTACTTGTGACTGCCTTGATCAATTCCCTGGCACTGGAGGTTGAGGGAGTTTCCATTCTCTGCCCTTCATTCAGGTTGAGTTTCCATCTTGGCAGAGTTGTGCTCCCTGTTAAGTTTGTGGACAGCGTGGTTTGGCGCAGAAACCAAACATCCCGATGTGTGCACAGCTGCAGCTATGAGACATTTGTCTGTTGTGAGGGACTAAAGGCCATTTCCTGCCACCAACGGAAGTCCCAGGAAGCAGAGGCTCCACTGCCTCCTGGGGCTCTGAGACCTAAACCAGGGAGCAGTGTGTACATTCAGTGTGTGAACGTTTTCCAGTTATGTCACTTAATCTTCTTTTCCCTGGCACAGCTGACCTTCACTTTCTGGTCAGCCTGTCTTGCCACACAGGTACTGTGCTGTTTTGAGGCTGTTTAATTGTTTCAGCTCCTAGAGGAAGAGAAAAGGGTCTTGAGACAGGTTGATGGGCACAAGGATTTATTTGCAGTGTTTATTATACTTAATGTGCACAGTATATCGGTGCTCAAAAGTTATTTGTGGACAAAAGGAGTAGAAAAGGGGAAATGTAGGGAGGAACTGTGCAGCTTCTGGAATGTGCTTCCACCACACTTTTCCAACTCGGCACCGGCTGTCACCTCCTGCATCTAATGCAACATAAACACCCTTGTGGGTCAAAGCAGGGCCCTGCAGCCATGGGGTGTGGAGGAGAGGTACCACCGGGAGAGAACCTGCAGAGCTGCATCCTCCCTGCTGGGCCAGCGCCTGTGCAGGGGAGGGGCCACGTGAAGCGGGGTCAAGGGCACAATTCCCCCCATACCATGTGGGGCGTAAGTCATGGCCTTGAAGGAGTTGTTAGGGAGCAGAGCAGAGAGCAGGGTGTCGAGGCCAGAACGAGGGATGCCAATGGAGGTCTCAGCACACTGCAAGCGTGGGAGAGCTGGGGAAGGAAAAAGATGTATAGCAAAAGTTAGGAGAGGTTAGGAGTGAGGGAAGCAACAGGACAGAGAATGATGACCAGAGCCAGGAAACGCTACAGTCATGCCAAAGATGAGGAGGAGTGACAGGTGGGACTGAGGAGGGCAGAGGACCACAGTGAACCACAAGCAGCTAGAAGTAAGGCTCTGGCAGCTTTCCTGTTCCCACCATTCACTGCCTGTGGTGCTGGAGGAAGCTGGCCACCACCTTTGGGGCTCTCCTGCCCTTCCCAGGCTGCAAATACTTCAACCTCAGCCTCAAAAGCTCTCCTGTCACTATAAGGCTGACAGTGCTGCCAACAGGTCACCCTCCCCTTTCTGATCCTATTCCTTTTACAGAGCAGCCCCTGAAAGGCTGTACCAGGGTCCTTGCACATCATTCATAACCCCAGCACCACACACAGTACTCATGGGCTCAGTATCTCTCACTGTTGCCTTCTCTTCCACAAAGATCAGCATTTGCCTGTCCTGAGACCAACCCAGGCCTCCTCCTTCCCCAGATGCCAGAGCTGTTCATCAGTGCAGGATGGAAGGACAGTTGTTTCTGTCCACATCAGCAGTGTCTCTTTTTCCCCACCTTTCGTGGTATCTGTTGTGAAACTTCCACTGGCAAGAGAAAATTTTCTTACTTTGGTCATTTAGGCTTGCCCCTTGGAGAAGCAAGCCACAGCATGCACCTCAGGCAGCAGGATGGGATGTGTCCCAGGGGAAGTGAGGATGTTGTGCCTTCTGATGCACTGGTGCTGCTCACCTGCCACTCACCCTCCACTGCAGAGCCCCAGGAAACGCAGTTCACAACCAAGTACCAAATAAAGGAGAAACAAGCATTTACATTTTATATAA
The DNA here is from genome assembly GCA_013399835.1 of Leptocoma aspasia. Classification (NCBI taxonomy): domain Eukaryota; kingdom Metazoa; phylum Chordata; class Aves; order Passeriformes; family Nectariniidae; genus Leptocoma; species Leptocoma aspasia. Next base: position 154,344 of record VXAX01006123.1, on the reverse strand, counting down.
GCATTTATTTACAACTTGTTTAACAACTGTACACTCTTCTATCACCTTGGAAGCATTAGTGTATTTGACTGGGAAAAAATATTAAACTTTTTGATTCCAATTATCATTAATGAGGTTTTTTTTTGTCTATATACAGGTATGTATATTAATATTGCTACCATAACAATCTGGTAGTTACACAATTTGTAGATGAACTGAAATGGGAAATTAATATTTTGACACTCTAAGAATTCATTCTTTTACAGAAAATATATCACTGGCAACTTCACAAACAGTTATTACTTTGATAATTGATCAACATTTAGTTCAGGACTGTCAAACAAGCTGCTATTAAGAAGGTAAGAGAGTTTCTATGCAGCACAAATGAAGTTAGTATATCAGAGACATGCTGGAGATCAGCTCTGAGTTGAGAGCTCACAACCACTTCATGACAGAGATGCCAGGCAATCTAATTAAAGTAGCCAGGTCCTTGACTGGCTCCACCTGGCATCTCTCTGTTGCATTAGTAAACTCAAACAACTTTTGTCAAGCTAAACACACTTACATACAAATGTCATCAAGGCTCAAGAACAACTGATACTTAGTCTCTAATCTGCACAGACCACTTGGAAAAATGAGGTACTGCTCGGCATCACTTTGGGACATCTGTGTAGGCAGGTGCACAAAAAAAGCAATCCCCTCCTGCCCAGCACAGTGCCCTGATTTCAGGGATTCTGCACCCAGCCTGGCTTGGGGCAGGGTGTGGTCCCAGCCGAAGCAGCACTTGCAAATGAAAAACATACCATGCCTTTAACACCCAACTAAAAGAAGTTTTACTAGCAACGCTTGCCTGACACATAACAAGGGATCAACGGCTAGGACCTGGAAAGACACAAATCCTTCAGCGCTCGCTGGACTCAGTCTGATGAAATGCTGCTGCCTCTGCTGCATGAGTACTTGACTCATTATCACCAAACCCCAGATCCTGGCTGCAGGTCACGTCAGACTTCACTGTTCCTGGCCCTGGTGGACCAGGAAAGACATATATCCCCATCTGAAGCCTTTACGGACAGCTGTCAGCCAGAGCACCTGGTAGCCACAGTAGCTGATACAGTATCCAGAAGGGAAAACACCACAGTTCTCACTGGGATCCTAGTTTTATCCTTCACTCTGCTGCCTAGCCTGCTTGGAGCCCATTCCTACCTGCCCATCCCTTTGCCAGGCAGCACAGACCACCATGCTCTGGTGGGGCACATGTCTGTCCTTTCTCCATGTCATTCTGCACAAGTCCACGGACACCATGGGATCAGGATCCCTGAGGACTGGGCACAAGCAGGCGTCTCTGTGCCCGAGGTGTGGCTCTGTCACAGCCCACCTGAGGGGCCAGGGACGAGGCAGGCACTGTGTGTGTGACCAGAAGAGACTGCAGAGACAAGTGGACACAACGCTTCTTCAGCGTGGGGGTGCTCCCACGGCAAACAGAGCTGGAGGCTCTTCTACTGCCCAAACATGTAAAACTATTCCCGGAGGCAGCACAGTTCATATCAATATTTCTGCCAGGATTAAGATCCAGGTGAGCAAGAACAGGGTTTCTCTACAACTGGATTTAAATCAAACCACTTAAGGTACTCAGCAGTCAGACCTTTCAGTTCTTCCAGCAAATCCTATGGCTTGAAAGCCCTTTTCCCTGTTTGTTACATACTAACTCCTATACAATAAATCTCTTAACTTACAACACTACAGCACTCCCTTGTCTTCTGAATCTTGCCAGTACTGGATGTCCAATACAAAACAAAGATACAGTAGTACAAATGTGCAGATATTTAGGAATATTAAATAAGCAGCTTTTTAAATTAATATAGGCAGTACAAAGCATTTTGAGTTACATTGTCTACATATGGTAAATCTTATATCTAAACTTCAAAATACAAAGAAACAGCCAAGCTAGTGCAACTGGAAATTAAATAGCTAAGACTGTGACAAGAGAAAGAAAAAAGAAAGAAAACAGTACAGGTGAAAGATAAATGATCCAAATTATAAACTGGCAAGGACAGTCTGCATAATACTGAAAGTGTAGATGTTCATTCTTATCTCCATTCGTCTTTCCTCAGATTGTTTTAACAATTGTATACAGATTGGAAAAAAAGTTTCTGAAAGAAACCAACAACACAGCTCAAATGTAGAGAGAAAAATACAACAGCCACAAACTACTGTGTATATACATATTAAGGAAGCAGGCAGTGCCTGTGAACAAAATACCACCCGGTAGTTTGCCTGGCTCGGAGATTATCAGATGAAACTTGCTTGGTTTTCTAAGGAAGATGGGGTCGCCAAGCAGCAATTCATTAGTCATTTCTCCTGGTAAAACACCTCCTTCACTTTACTTTATTTGTTTAAAGATTCAAAGTGGATCCTTTAAGGGTGCAGGTGCTTTGACATTTTAACAGTAACCAAAAGGCCTTTTTTAGGAACTCATTAAGACTAGATTTTTATAGTTCGGTATATGAAAATGTTGCAGGAAGTCTGTGTGTTAATACTGTTAATCAGAATTAAGTAATGTGGACAGGCAGAGGTAAGATGGAGAGCTGACAGTGCTCTGTCAATTTGCAGAACGCCTCCTGTTGAGTTGTGAATACAGGATTTCCTCTCTTCTAGCCTCATAGGAGACTTTTTGTGAAGAGAAAGAGTAAGTGGAAGTGGGAAATGGGAAAGCCACTCCCCAGGATGGTAAGCTTCTCTGCAAGTAGATCCCCTTTGAAATCAGATGGCCATGAGTCTTAAGTGTAGAACTGGTTAAGTTTTGGTTATGCAGTCTGGACAGAAAAGCAAGTCATGCACTGAACAGTCCCTGTTATAATAATGCTGCAGGTCATGCAACCACATCACTGCAAATAAAAGAATAAAGAAGAAAGTTAAAAAGCAGATAACATATTGCTGTTGAAAAAAAAAAAAAAACAAAACAGAGAACAGAACAGGTCTTTTTAAAAGCAGTTTAGTAAGGCCACCTCTACTTAAGAGTTGTGCAAATTCACGGGGAAAATACCTTTGCCAAGCAACTGTTCAAATTAACAGGAAGATTACAGGCCAAAAACTGGAAAAGCAAGAAAATAGCCTTGGTCAATATCTAAGTTTAGCTGTAATTAAGCTTTACACACTTCTGAGTAAAATTCTTCAGGGCACCATTCTTAATTAATACAGCTACGGAAAGTAAGTTACACAGCAATGAGCAAGTCTCAGGCATTCCGGCTGTCTGTGAGTACAACCGTTAAAGTGAGATAAAGCAAGATACAATGAAAGGTGCCCACCCAATTCTGCATGTGTTTACACACTAAAAGACAATCAGAGTCACAACAACTGGACAACTGTCTTGAGCTCTGAGCACCACTGAAGGCATTTAAATTTCATCAGAGCTCATCCTGTGCATGAGGCTCAGCATCAGTGCCCCACTGCACGGGCAAGTTCTATCCTTTGCGTGCAAATACAGGTTTGAATTGCCAGAAAATGATATGTGTTCTTGTTAAAGTAAGCTGAGTCAGAGTCACCGAGCAGTCAAGAGAGCACTCCACAAGGCTGGGGAAGGGAATCTAAGTTTGGAAAAGAATCAGAGAGTTGGCACAGTTCTCCATCCTCACTGATGCATGCTTTTTCCTGGCCAGTGTAACTGGAATGGAGTGCTTTACTGACAGATATGGTTCTTCCACTTTCCCCAGGTAACACAGATGTCCCTACACAGCACTGGCACAGCACTAAATGGGCAATTGTTTCCATATTGCAAAGAGCGAGTTGGCTTCACCAGACTGAAATTAGAGCCTGTTTCCCCACTTCCTTCTCCCCTGTATTGCACTGGTCAAAAATGATTCTAAGAATGCTTCTTTTGATGGGACAATCCAGGTTAAATAGATAAAAAAGAGTATTTATGCTACAGGTCCTATAGCTTGTGTATCCCTCTTCTTTTCCTTCTCATTTATCCATCCAGAATACTAACCATAACAGAAAAACAAACAGAAACACAGAGACACATATCAAATGGAATAAAAAAACCCTAACATATTCAAAGACCTTGAGGGTGTGTATTTTGAGCAATCATCGTCTTTTAAGCTTGCTTGGCACTGCTTGGTGCATAAAGTTACACAGTTCAGGACTAATATGAAGATCAGTGTAGTTATTCTATAAAAAAATTAAAAGTTCAAGCTACATAAGCATGTACCTATTCTATTGTGTATAAATGAATATAATCTACTCCTTTAATCTCGTCTGGCTATTATTTAGCTCAATCTTACTATTTAGTAACACTTCAAGTGTCCTTCAAGAGTATGTTGCACATACACTTCAGGCTTCTCTTTGAGTCAATAGTACTTGTGAAAGGTCTTGTAAACTCAGGACACTGTATTCTCTTTCAAGGATGTAAAAATTCATCTATTGGTGCCCTTTCCTGACTATAAATCCTTATCATGTTCTAAAAATAGTTGTCTGCCAATTTCTCTACTTTAAAGCCAACTGTGGAGGCAGCAACACGTAGAAGAAAACAGAGATGCAGGATGTGAGGATAAATTCACTGAGCATGACCTGTCACTGCATCTGAAGCATCTTTAGAAAGAGACAGGTTATGCAGCAGACAATGTGTCTAGGGAGGAGTGACAAAGAGAATACAAAGCAGATTATAAATTTTAAAAATTGTGGCCTTATAATATAATGCTTATAATTATTCCAAGACTTTACTGATACTGATATACAAAAGCTTTAAAATCTCTCTCAAAACCACCGATGCCTCCAGGAAATAAGTTTACTCTCCAACTTACTAATCTTTTGCAGCTGTGAACAATAACTGATGTTATATCCAAATCCAAAGCAAAAGTCTGATGGTCTCATTACAACTATTTTATAACTCCATAAATACTACACCGTTGGGGATCATCTCTTAAAATTCCATCCACTTTCATGATCAAGCTAACAACATGAGCATGCTAACAGTAACAACTGGACTTTTATGTCAGCTCTTTTCTCTTCAAGTTAGGTATAATCATTAGGGATCCAATTTCCATTTCCAGAATAAACTACTCTATACCTCTATACTATAATCTACACCAAGTGGAAATACTTGCTCTTACAGTGTTTCAGATTTGTGCCATGCTGCAGTAGTTAGCTGTTCTTCAAAGTGCTGACAAGTGCCTGCTTTTTGAACAACTAAAACAACCACATTCCTCTTTCTGAAATTGCCTCACCTGATTGCAAAGGACCTCTTTAATGCAAAGCAATGAATAAAGTCAGTACCAGACAGGAAAGGCTGCCCAGCTGACCTGTAATTCCCTCTACTAGCAGTATTTTTCAAGTTGTATGGATCAGTCTCTGAGACCCAAAGCAGCAAGACAGCCGCAAGAAATTTTTTATCTGACAAACAGAATCTGTTTTCAGTCTAGAATTGACACCATATGCAAAGGGGAAGGATATGCAATTTTCCAAACAACTTTACATGCACAGCAAACAGCAGCAGAGCAAACTCCTGATTTGCTACCAGAGCCAACTAATGCACAAATATACTTCAGGATAGTCCTGCACTACCTTGGCAAGGCCGAAAGGTGAAGACAGAATCTGGACCACAGTGAAGCTGACAGCAACACCATCCTCCAGCAGATGAGGACTTCAATTACAGCAGCCAGCACAAGTTCCTACTGATCCACTGACTACCATCTGACACCAGGACAATTTGTCTGGGAAGCTGTCTTGGCTGCACTGTCAGGTGCTGTTTTACTGCCCCATGGGACTTTGTCAAGTTCCCTAGAGCACTCCAACCAACATTCATTCATTGCCTAATTCAATGAGTTGATGCATTTTAAAAATGAATTTTATAGCACAGTATTTTAATGAATACACAAAAATAAAATCAAAGAAAAACAGAGGATGAAGCTAGCTAAGTCCTCAGGGTCTCCAAATGGTACAATGGAGCTGGCAGCAGAGTCAAAATTTACAGGGTTTCACTGTACCAGAAGCAAGAAGTCTGAGGTTGTGGTGGCTGATAATCACAGCTTCTCCCTTATACATTGGTAAAACCTCTAATAGTTACTCAATTTAAATTACAATTTAATTAAAAAGACAAAAATCTAGCTCAATAAGCTCAGGTTCTTCTTCATTCGTTTTGAAATTAAAACCAAAATACAAAATAGTGAAAGAATGCTCTTCTGATATTTGCACTGACTAGTTGCTTGCATCTGCCTCCTCCATTTTCAAACAAAGAAATCCCACCTTATTGTTAGTTACAGCCTGCAGGATCACTGACAAACTTACGCTACTTTTCTGGACTTCCAGAGGGAAGAAAGACCACAGGAGTAAGGCAATCCAATCAGCCATGCCCGAATATGTTCTTGATTCCTTAAGAGTGACAAACTGGAGGCATGACTAGGATCCTACCTAGAATATGACATTTGCTTCAAAAACCCTCACCACTTGAAGTATATCCTGATAGATTCTTTTAGCTATTTATTTTTGCAATGCCAGGTGAGGAAAATGCCTGCTGAATTTGTTTAGGAGATACTGAAGTTTATCAATACAATCTTACTGCAAAACACAGAATCCACATTCTACCTAAAACACAAGTGCAAAAAACCCATAAGAAGTCAGTACTGCATAGCTGACTGAGTGCAAAAATACCTCCCTCATCAATCCTTGCAAAAAGTCAGTATGTTGGGCAAGAATAAAGAAATCTCTATACAGTAAGTAAAACTGAAATACCGTTTTACTTCATAAGAAAAAGGAAAGTTAGCCACATTCAGGGTAGTCTTCCTCCAAATCACTAACAAGAAGAAAATCAAGTGGTGACATTAAAATATCTTACAACTACCAGATCTACACAAAATGTTAACACATCAGGACAATTAAGCCCACTCAAAATCATTCAGGAAGCTGCTAAGTGTATAGTCTCATATAGTAGAGAAGACAGGAAAAGCAAAAGATATTTGCACATGTCGAAATACCAAGGACTTTAAAATTGCAAAAAAAAAAACTTCTAAATTTTCTTGACAGCTTACACATACCACTTACTATTTGAGATCATAATAAAGCACAATAGAACATTCACTGTTAATTCTTTCATACACATATAAAAATGCCAGTGCTCCTTACAGAACAGAGAGCCACAAAAAACTTGCAGAAGCATTACTGCTAACACGAGTGACACTTGAACAGGACAGGATTGCCATTTCATCATTTCCAAACAGAATGAAAAGCATCTTGTAGCCATTATATATTTATTTCATTTTACAATACACCAAGTTGTATATTAGAGACATGTGTTTACCTTTTGTTGGGGGTTGGGTTTCTTTATTTTTTTCTTTTACTTATAGAATTTTTTCCCATAAGTTGCTAGGAAACTAACTACTGCGTACTTATGGGTACTTAAAAAAGACAAAAGAAAGTGGCTGAAGTCGGGAGAGGAGTGTAGCATCTGGCTACATTTCTTTTTTCTCAGGGAGTTTTTCTCCTGCACTGCGGATGGAACACAACTTTAATTTAGATTACTTCAGTTTTCACAGCACTTAGAAAATACATGTTATGATCCAAGTGATTATGTGTTGCTATCAAGAAAAGACGGAACTTGAATTTTTTTTTCTGTAATGTCTGATCGAATATGCTAAAAAGTCAACTCTCCACAGAAGTACATGAACTGGACTGCACATCTGAACCCATCATCCTTTTAGGTCAGAAACTAAGCTTCAGCTCTAAACAATGAAAATATTTATCCTAAAAAACCTATTTATCTGTTATCTTTTATTGGCATTAATTAAAACCTGTCAGAAAGATTATTCTGGGCAGATCCTCAGCACAGTGCCCAGGAAAGTACTCTCATGAATTCCTCAGCTGTTTTACCTCTGACCTTAGAGAACCTTTTCCCTTTAAGCTCAGTTGTAGGGTCTTTTTTCTGTGGTGTGTCAGGACAGGATAGAGCACTGACTTAGTAATTACTGCTACACTTTTGATGTAAATAGTCTTTCTTGCCTCAGGGGAAAAAAGTATTCCTAAAACCTTCTCAGAACTATCTAATGTACTGAGAGAATTCTGTTCCATAGGTTGGGACTTCTGCTTATATTTTTTTTATTACTCAAGGTAAGACAAATAGGGAACATACACTGGTAGCTCCCCTATATATGTTCTCATTCCCTGGAGTCACAGTCTGAGCTCCTTCTTTTTCTTAGTACACACTGCTTACAAAGACACATAACAAGCACGCGAAGTAATGAAGCTGAGCCCTTTGAATAAAGAAGCTGTTCTTGTGAAAGAGAAGGTCTAATGATGTTCACCACTTGCATTCATCCACACACAAAGACTAAGAATGGATGTATGCAGCAAATAAAGAAGTAAAGCACTGAAGAACAAAGGACTGAACTCCTCTTAATTACTAATACAAGACATAACAAATTACTTACTGGAACCAGACCACAACGGAGTGTATTTCTGTAAGAGTGCAGTACATTTTTACATTTTTATATTCAACACAAATTCTGGGAAATACCAGAATTTCTGCAAGTTTGTAAATTCTCAAAGACAAAATGATTGTTCATTTACCTAACAATTACTGTGAGCAACAGCAAAGCTCAGATTCAAGATGAGTTTTGTGTTGCTCTTTGATACTATATAACGATGCTATCAATTTTTGAAGAGAATGACAGAAAACACTTCAGTGCCTTATCTTCGAGGGAAAAGGAAAGACAGAATCACAAAGAAGAGGAGAAAAGCCAACAACCACCAAGAAGCAAAAGCAGCGCTAAGAGACCAAAAGTAAAAGCATAAGACAGGGGTTCTAATCAGCATCTGCTCATCTCCTAACTCTCAGTGGCATTAGCCTGTCATCAAAACTTTGGAGGCAAAACAGCAAAACAAATATTAACATAATAAAAGCAATTACTTTTATTCTAGTGTGATGATTGTGTTCAAGTTCTTTTAGATCTGCACCTAACTAACAGCAATAAGTAATTAAATTACTAGACAAAATTACGAGATAAAACTTCCCATTAAGGTTCCATCCCTTTCTTTCACAAATAGCCCTTGGCAGTTTTGTAACAGAAAAAGTTAGTTAGATTAAAATTAAAATGGAGCTTTAGGTATTCTTAGGTTCTTGCTCTGGGTGATATAAAATGCTGTAACCTCAAACAGGAACATCAAATTCCCTCAGAGGAGTGGTCTTGCTCCTGTTCACATATAGCATGTGGTAGAGTTTTTCAAGTTATTAAAATCGATTGCACAAGATCAGTAAGAGATATCGCACACAAACTGTAATCATCTAGATAATAACAGAAAACATTTTGTATACAGAGCATTTTGTATCTCAGTAAGAGACAGCAGATTGAGTATATCACCTCACTGAGCTACAGAAATTATCCACACCTTCCTTTGCATTGTTATCTTTCTGCACACAAGAAACTTGCAATGTCTCATCTAATTTTTGCAAGCATAGCCCATACCAGTCATACACTGTGTAAGTACAGAAAACTTTTAGAAAACCCTTTTTTCCAATTTTTCCTCCAAATGTGAGGAATAAATTACAAAACTATATGTAGAATTCAGCATCTGTTTTCTGGGGTGTATGTGCGTGTGTATGTGTAACTGGAACCGAAAATATTTTTCAGACACATTCACATACTGAATGCATTTCTTATCCCAGATTAAAACAGATGATGCACTTGAGGATAAAACAATAGTACCTAAAAATGTCATTCACCTGTTTATTACCCTTTAATCTATGTGTGCTTTTTTAAATTATCCATTGCTCATTCTACCCAAGTTTTGAATTAAAACAGACATTCAGAGGATTGATAAATGCTAGTATGTTTTCTCTAAAGGGATTTATGCAAAAAGAAATGTCTCCACTTAGAAGGGCATTAAAATCAGGCGAAAGAATAAATTTATAAACTGACTGCCCATGCATTAGAGTCCAAAGAGTCTCTAAATGAAAACCTAAATTTAAAACCAGTCTCTAAATTTAAAACTGAGTAACAACAAGATGTATGAATATGAAACTTCCAGCCAATACTCAGGTTCTCTATGTCCATCAATTCTTTGACAATAATGATAGGGAATGCATAGAACTGGTCAGGGAAAAAGCACAACTCTGTAGGAACAGAACCTAAATAGGAGGAGCCTCCATCCACTGATCAACAAGAAGGTGTTACAACAATCAATCAGCTATGCACTAAAAAGGCAGTACAACAAATCACAGCCAGTTTCCAACAAAGTCAGCAATAAACTCACCTGAAGGCACTGGTACCATTAGTAAGGCAACTAATACAATTATACCCTGAATCAATATATTAAAAGCAAGTCTTTTAGTAGGGAATGACAACTGGAATACATTAACAACATTAATTGGGGCCTTGATCCACTATGTATTGTCTATCCATAATCATAAAATTTTAAAACAAATGTCCTTTTTAAACAGATGATAGAGTAGCAGATTAGCACATGCTAAATACTTATCCATATTTTTAGAATATGTATTTAAGCATACACTTGACAAAAAAGAGTGGAATAAGCCATTTGAAAATATTCATCTCTACCACCAAAAGAGGTAACACCAACTGATAAAGAAAAACCTGGAAAAAGATCATCCTGCTTCCCCAAATGCCAAGAATAAGAGCAAACTTTGCACTTAGGAGCGTAAAAAAACCCCAATCATTCTTTTTTGCATTGGTGAGTTTTTTAGTATGAAATATATTTCACAATAATGTTATAATCCAACTTTGCATTTCTGTTATGAGATTTCAGCATTTTTCTGAAGCAACAGGATAGGAGATGAATTAAAAAGCTAATTCCCTTTGAAGAAAAACAGTCTTATAAAGCATAACAACCCTTACAGGCAAAAAAGTACCAACTGTGATAGGAAATCTACATTGTCATATGGTCCACACGAGGTTTTTTGTAAGAGACCAGGCTTCATACAAATAAGACTGTTATTATACAGCACTCCTCTACATGTTAAAATTTTGGCACATTCAGAAAATGCAGAGAGAAATGAACTCCAAAAAATATAAGCAAAGGGCACTACAAAGCAATGAGAAAGCATAATAAAACCCTTTCCTGAACTGTAAAATAATAGCAGTAACAAGGGAGAAAGAGAAAGGATGCTGGTTTATTTTCCTTGAATGTTGTCACTTGCAATAGAAGTGGCCCGTATCACAGGGCAGTTTTCTTTCTAAGGGCAAGGCTTCTCTACCTTGCTGTTGCTGGCTGGACATGACCAGGGTAAGATCTCCTTGTGCTCGTGGCTTGCCTTTGTCTAGCCAGGAAGGACTGTCCTGAGCCTGTACTAGCCAGTCTGTCTTCTGCTGCTTTTTTATGCAGAGTCATCCCCTATGGACAAAGAGAAATTCTCAGTGAATTCCAATACAAAACATCTTTATTCATTTACATTTTGTTCATTATTTCTGTCTTCATGCTGACGAAACTATCTTGAATTCCACACACAAAGCATCACATTTTCAAGGACAAAGGTAAGATATTCTTCCTAATACTTTGTGTAGAACTCTTCCCCTTTCCTGCAGTCATTCTCCAGGTTTAGAGTAACCACCTAAGAACTCAATATATGCTTCTCAAGGCAATTGGACAATTCCTTTCAAAAGGACTCCTTCCAATTCCTGCCTCCTTCCAGCATGTTGACCTAGAAAAGTACTTTTTCTTCTGAAAAAAGTTTAGGTATTGTCATCCTCTATGGAAACACCAACTCATATGTCAGAAGCACATCTTGAGAGGCAGTATGTTCTCATCAGTCAAAAACACAATGAGGAAATTAAGAAAGCTCTGGTGGGTTGTGCAGCTGTGTATAAAGGCAGAGGCTAATTAAAGAATGATATAGACAAAGCTGTAAGTGACCATCTTAGTGTTCATGATAGGCCACTGAACTATGGGTCTTAACTCAGGCTTGTCTTCTACTTGTTAGTGGGACTAATGTTACAAAATTGGCCAAGGACAGTGGTCACTTGAAAATACCTCCAATATGTAAACAGTTCAAACACTCTGCCTGAGTTTAGACTTGCTATTCATGAACATGAGAAGGATGTAGACCAGAAAGAAGAAAACTCTTCCAAAGGAATACAGAGAGGAGGAATTTGAATTCCATGATGGAGCAGAATGAAACATTAAAGTTACAGATGTCTAGGGCAGATGTCAAGTTACAGATGAAGAGCAGTTTCAGTGCAACCAGTCTCCCAAAGGGAAGTCTTGAACACAGGTGACAACTCTCCTGACACACAGGCCCAGCATAAGCTGTATGGCTGCACAGACCCTATCTTCTATCCGAACTTATTCTCTGAATAATTTAAGTGAGGGTCTTGCTGATGCCCTCACTCTTTGTATGGGGCTAAATTTGCACCCAAGTTAAAGGGATCATTTCTCAGAGCACTTCAACTGAATTTCAAGTCAGATGTATTGCTTTGATTGTGCCCCTTCATTAGAAACAGCTGGAAGACTGGAAAGTGGTGAATCAAAGTAAATTTGAGCACCATAATTTGTATAAGTGAAGCACTGGGATTACAAAATAGTGATCTGAGCCATTTTTGATTTTAAAACTTGAAAATTACAAACTTGTTTATTTTTATTTTCCACAAGGTTATTATAGGAACAGACTCTTACAAAGAGATAACTTAAGATTACTAAAAAGTATTTGCTTCTGTGTTTGTGTGTCAGAAAATGCTTTTCAACCAAAAATACCATAAATGAATGAATGCTGTTATAAAATTGCCAGAAATAAACAATATTGTAAGTTTCTTTCCTTTTTTTTTAAATTTTCTATTAAGAGGTTTGTGAGATTCTTACCATGTTGTACCAGGCACTAACGATAAATTTCTCCTCCATTTCTCTTTGACTTTTTGTTTTCTCATATTCTTTCTATAAAACAAAAAACCCCATATATTTAAAGACAGAATATAATATAAGTATTAGTCCTTAACTAAAAAACAATGAGTTTTTACCACAAAACACAAGGATTATTACCTCCAGGGAATGGAACATTCTGTCCCGCTCCTGCAACTGATTTTTCAGTGCCTGAATCTCAGGAGCGGCACCCTGGTTCTGTTTAGGATCTAATGTGCGGATGACCTGTAAGAGAAAACCAGTTTGTGTTTTATTAAATCGTGCAAAAGCAAACTTGTTAAGGAATTAAAACCTTTTAAGTCAGGTTAAGAAATAAAAAAAAGTAATTTAAAGTATGTCTACCTTTCTCATCAACTGTGACATATTAGAGCATCTGAGCAGAGCCCTTTTTTACAGGACTGGGAAGGGAAACTACTGACAAGAAAAAGTGATACCTAAAAGGTTCAGCATCCCAGACTCACATTTGCAGTTCCTAACCCAAGTTACATTTCCTTGGGGCCGTGGTGACAGAAGCAACTTCTATAAGGTTTCTCTTTTATAGTTCAGATTTTCCTGCCTGTCAACTTCTCCTGCTTGAAGAAGGACTGCTTCTGTCCTTATGGGTATTTGCCATGCTTCCCCTACCTGAGGTATCACGTGCTGTAACTTCTAGGTAGCTCTGTTAAGCAAAGAAGCACTCTGTGGCACATACATAATTGTTATGCTACTAAAAAGATGAAGGGACACCTGGTACACTTGTATGTGTCATCCAAGAGTGCTAGCAAACAAGAGCTAAACCAAGAACAAATCTAGCAAATTGCCTGAATTATTAAGCCTTTAACAGAAAATGGCTTGAAACTCTTTAACAACCTCTGGCTATATAGAAATAGACTTCTTTTATCTTTCTACCTATTTCAGAGTTGTGTCCAGATGCTGAAATAAAACAGTGCTTTAAATTTTAGTGAGACATTTTTACTGTATGGTAAACATATAAATCCTATGAGGAGTGGCTGAGGGAGCTGGGGGTGTGTAGCCTGGAGAAAAGATAGCTCTGGGAGCACTTATCACTCTCTACTTGAAAGGAGGTTGTAGCCAGGGGCGGGTTGTGGCTTCTTCTTCCAGGCAACCAGTGGCAGGATGAGACAACATGGCCTCAAGCTGTGCCAGGGAAGGTTTAGGTTGAATTGTTAAGCATAGGAATGGGTTGCTTAGGGAGGTAGTCACCATCCCTGGACGTGTTCAAGGAATTGGATGTGGCACCTAGTGCCATGGTCTAGTTAACACAGTTGTGATCAGTCAAAAGCTGACTCGATGATCTTGGAGATCTTTTCAACCTAAATGACTCTATGATTCTATTCTATAAAAGCATGTTATTTTCCTAAGAAAACACTCATTAGACCTGGATACACCTTCCATAGCGGAAGACTATAATGATTCTATAAAAAAAAGCCCTGCACCAAAACCCATCAATAACAACTAAAAGAAACAAAAAAAACCCAACCCCAAACCAAACACAAATAAAGTGAAAGCTGATAAGAATATTATAAAAAGCTAACCTAACTAATTAATGCTACTGTCGTATAAAATACCCCTTAGTAACACAGTACATACAAATAAACAAATCGTACTGAAAAGGGAAAAGCTATCTTTCAGTGGAATATACTCTTAAGACACAACAACCAATATAAAATGGGGGGGCAGGGGGACACAGGAAAAAGTTTTTTAGACTTCCTGAAGACATTTCACAAGAAGTAATTCAGGAAACTACACACAAGTAACAGAAGAAAGCATAAAGTTTTGCCAAATTAGGAACCTACTTACAGATTCCAGTGTAATGATATGCATTTAAAGACACTGATATGCTTTTAAGAAACTCAAAATAGCAAAGTATAGTAAGAGAAGAAATGGGACTATGATTAAGACCACAATATTGTCATTTCAAAGCTAGTAGTATACCCATATCCCCAACACTTAAATATTAGTCACCTTCTTGACAGAAGCATATATTAAGCAATAAAGGCAAAAGAGAATGCTGAACATCATCAGAGAAATCCAGCAACTACTGAAGGTGATCCAGTCAAAAAAGATCACTTTACTGCAAAAAAGCATCAATAAAAGAGTCTCAAAAATGGGGTAATCTTTTGCAGAATTAATCTATATTAAATATTGATACAGTAAGATGATAATCAATGGAGCTTCCTTCTCTTTAACTTACTAGTGTGTATACCTCCTTCATTTTTATTCCCATCACAGCGTGGACACATAATACAGTCTCTGTCAGACAGGCGTGGAACACATCTACTTACACTTTTTGCCTTTTCCAAATATTTTTTGTATCGTTCTTCCATTTGTTTCATTTCCTCTTCCTTTTTCCGTAGAGCTTCTTGTAATTCCTCAATTTTAAGTGCTTTACATCAGGAGATGCACACATTGGAAAATAACATCATTGTATTATTCACATTTTTATGTTTTACAACAGACACTTTAAACACAGCTAAAATATATTTCAGTTAAGAAAAGCTGACATAAGAAACCTGATGTGGCAGGTATCACAGATTTAATTACTGTACAGCTCAGAAACACATTAAATATGTACTCCTATAAAATCTCACAGAATGGATTTTTTGGGACATAATTTTGCTTTTTAAAATTATGACAAATAAAGAGATATGGAATCATAAAGCAATCATGGCACTGAACATATTTAGGAAATGGGTTTACTAATGACTTACAGGTACTATAATGTTTTGGCATGCAATACAGGCAAATATGATTTTTCTTATTTTACGTAAATGGAATAATTCCTAAGAGGCACAACTCCTTCGTAAATCTACTAAACTGTAACGCGAATATACTAAATTTAATTTCCCCCTCACATTTTCTTAAGCAGCAATCAAGATCAGTAGGACAATTTAATTGCACAGATTTTTCCTGCGTTGGTTTCAGAATATGTCAAGCCACTATTCTACATTTTCTATAGAACTTCTCAGATCTCGGAAAACAAAATCGTATTTTTTCTGGTTTTTCCTCCATCTCACTATGAATAAAATAATTTTACCACAAACCAGAAAAGCTGCCATTGGTTACCATCTTTTGCCTTATTCTAGAATAACCAGTCTTTTGAAAAATCCAAACTACCTCCCTCATTACTTGTCTGGAAAAAACATAGCAATAATGTGCTAAAAACCAACTAGATACAGGGTTCTGCATGCCCTCTAAGCAATATGATATGTATCTTACATTCTCTTTGACCAGTAATGGAAAATTTGCTCAAATTACAACACATTTTTGAAAACACATTGAAGGAATATACACTGGAAGTAAAAATGAGTCAGGTGACAACAGCAAGGATCTTCTAAATTAGGGTCTTATGAGACATGACAGTTCTGGACAGCTAAGGTTCAACAGCAGGTATGGCCGTGAGCTGGTATTTCTATGGCCAATGTCATTGGGGTTTGGGACTAGATGATCTTTAAGGTTCACGCTAACCTCTTAGCATTCTCTGATTCTATGATTTTTTACTAGAGTGTTTCTCAAATGTGATCCCCATTCATTCCAAGTGTTAAAAGCATTTTTTTGGTCACCCCAGTTTCCACAGGAATTAACAACATACGTGTCACTTCCATTAAAAATGTACATTTTGCTTACCTGACACCTTCTTTAGGTATTATAATTAAAGATGCTGCACCTGAAATAATTTACAAAGAAAAGAAATGGACTGCACAGATAACTCACAACTGTTGTTGCATCTTGGTTCCAAATCTTCAATAATAGCTCGTTTCTTCTGTAGCTCATTGTTAGCTTCATGGAGCTTCTCACTGTTAAAAACCACAGAAGCACATATTGTTTCCCCAGTAGTATTACTGTGCTTGAAATGAGCACTAAGCCACACAGAAAATCCTCAGAGAGAGATTATTTCTAAGGGCATGATTGATTTTTTTTCCTGCAGAGCATAAGGACAAGTGACAATATCACTGTAGAAATATTTGTTAGTTAAGATGACAAACATTGTTCTGTATGGAAAACTGCAACAGAAAACAGTTTCTTTGTCAATAACACTTAATTTAGAACTTAATTAATTGTACAATGAGGGCCTAAAATGAATACTCATAACTGATATTGCATTGAGGAAAGAATGGCTAAACCCAAAGGCAACAGAAACTTCTTTTTGCAAGACAGTCAAGAAGTAAATATTCTTTTAGGGAAGGAAAAGATGTGCAAAAATAGCACAATAAAATGATAGCACTTCTAAAGTATTAGCTTCTATGCCATAATGTATATCAAAGAGTAAACAAACTAATTTTGTTTATATTAACATGCTTCCCTCAGAAAAAAAATTACTTAGTTCTCCTGAGCAAAGATTTGCACAATCTTAAGCAAAGTTTTCTACCCAACACAAGATGATGGTTCCCTCATCACTCTTACTTTCATAATGGTTTTCTATGGGAAAGAAATAGAATCTGAACAGTAGATTCCCAAATATTCCTGTGTTATCTAATCTCTCTTGAGATTAGATCCCTGATTAGTGACTGTCTGCCTTCCTCACTATTTGGAAAAACACATAATTTCAAACTGCAAACAAAATAAGCAAACAAAAATACTTACAGATGTTCTTCAAGTTTCTTTTTCAGAAGAACTGACTAAAATAGAAAGTTAAATGTTTTATTTTAATGTATTGTGAAGTTTAATGTACTTTAAAGATTATTTAAAAACATGCAATTTTGACATTCCAACCAAAATCCAACTTTTTTTACTTCAGTTTTAGGTCACAACTGTAAAGCCTCTGTGGTACCTTTCTCTTCACAGCTGTGTGACTTTAGTAAAACTAGAACCCTTTAGAACTTTACAAATATTTTCCCAGGAACTAGATCAATAAAAGCAAGGTCCATAAATGACAGAATTCTAAGGCAGTTGTTTTAATTTGTTCAGTACTTTGTATTGGAAAGTGCAGCAAAATTTGCAAGAAGAGCTGTCCTACCAATATTGCATTTCAACTTGCATGAAGACATGTAGCAAATTAGATGAAGTAAATTCCCATTCCCACACAAACTAGAAGGAGTATTTCTAACTTGCAGTGTAGCAAAAATGTCACTTTTTTGTGTTTCTTATCTTTATTGATTACAGACACATAAAAATCACCGTACAACTTACAGTGTTCCACTTCCTGGTTAAATCACGTTTAGATAAGCTCTTCAAAGTAATTTTTAAATTTTGAACTCACTTCATACACAGTGAGTATTTTTCAAAAGGAAAAAAAAAACAAACTCAATAAATGTCTATGAACTGAAAGTAGTGTTAAGTAAATAGAAAGCCATACTCACAATAGCCTTGAGCAGAAGCCCATGCCAAGAAACAGAGATGACATTAGTATAAAGCAAAACAGCAGCCAACAGAAGAAACTATTTAGAAAGTCATGAACAGAAAAAGTTAAAGCTATGCATTTTTCACGCATGTGCAATTTCTTCCTCTGTTCTCATGAGCAATTTCATCTTGTAACATTTTCTAAAACATTATCACTAAACTCAAAAATATAAAAATAATAAAGAAGCACATTTACAAATCATTGTGTTTAAATCAGAATTCCAAAGGAAAGCAACTGATATTTAGGAAAGTAATTTTAAAACAAAAATCATACAACTAACAAAACCAAGGAAAATAGCCAGTCTATTGGGCTACAACTAGAATTAAGAGATGCATGTGTTTTTGTGGTGTGATGCTCAATTGTGTTATTGCCACACTGGTTGAATACAAAGCAAATGTAGAATATTTAAATCTGCAACTGCCTTTTTAGTCTGTATTTATACAGTATTAATCACATGGGAGGGTTAGCATGTGACTGATGATCCACAACACCATCAAAATGGAAGACAAAATCATCAACAAATTTACTTAATTGTTTTTTCTCCAATGTTCTTTCAACAAAGATTTAGTCACCTTGCTAACAGAAAAAATTACTGTGTGCACTCAAAAAGCTTTTTAGTTTGGTTATACTTCAAAATATTGTCTTTGATCACATTCCTCGGGCGTGTTTTCTCATTATTACAAAAGAGATTTTCTTGTTGCATGACAAAAAAGGTGGAGAGCCATAAAAACAAGTCAACACAGCTCTACTGACTTCACAGTCAGAAATTTGCAGCAGTTAACGATCTGCAGGTTTTGACCATTGGAATTTTTTTTTTGCAGTCCTCTGAACAATGGCAGCAACACCACCCTTTATGTAACAAAAAATATTTGTATGCATCTTTATCAGTCACAAATCACTTGAACAGTCCCCATCACTTACATCTGCTCATTTAGGGGACTATTGGCTGACTGGGACAAGAAAGGGAAGAATTTGGAAGCAGTGCCCATTTCCCTAAGGTAACAAAATCAAAATTGAATTCAGCTTTTTTTTTTCCATCCTCTTATTGCACTTGGGTTTATCTTGAAACTGACACAACTCCTAGTCAACACTGATTATTCCATTGGTGTAGTATCTACCGAGTATCTGCACTGTTGTTGAGGGAGTAACCTCTCTCCCAGCTAGATAGATCATGTCTTCACATGCAAGAAACTAATTGTGATAAAGAGCCCAAACAACTAAAAAAAGCAGAAATTAGTTTACCCACACTAATTGACCCAAGACACATGATTAGGAAAGAGACTATAACACTCAATGTGCCATTCTAGGCACCCAAAGATCCTGTATATACTGGGCAGATAAATTCAAACAGATCACTCTAAAAATGGGCAAACATTACTTCTGGGATTTTTGCAGTATCAGTAAGTTTTAAAGACTCATACAAATCTAAAATGTAATAACTATAATTGTTGTTCTCTCATAGGAAGATTAGCCTCCCAAACACTACAGAAATAAAAGTCATTTTGCTTGAAGTTCCTTTCACGCTTAAACAAGCCAAAGGAACAAGTCTGTCCCCTTTTTCAGGGCAAAATTTGGTTTCATTTTAGATGTTAAGGTTAGGGGCAGATGGCTAGGTTCTTGCCTGAGGTTAAGCTAACTTAGCAGGGTGTGGGAAACTATGGGTCATCACTTCAGAAGACTGCTGGATGAGATCAGTAACACTGTGAGGGGATGAAAGTCACAAAACAGCACCATAATGGATGGTCAGATTTCAAGGATGCTGAGAGTAATGATAGAATGGTTTGGGTTGGAAGGCACTTTTAGAGGTCACGTAGTCCAACCCCCTGCAACAAGCAGGGACACATTCAATTAGATCAGGTTGCCCAACACCCTGTCCAACCTGGCCTTGACTATTCCATGGACGGGGCATCCACAACTTCCCAGGGTAACTTGTTCCAGCGTCTCACCAAATGAAAAAGTGGCTGAACTTCATGGCTAACTGAAGGGGTAACAGAATTCTGGGGACCTTTTAGGAGGGTGTTCATCAGAAACAGCATATAAGGCCAAAACTGCATACATTACATTATGAAAAACATTATGAGTGGGATGGACTTAACAAGTGGGGCAGAAGTAACTAAAAGCAGGGTGTTTATATAGAAAGGGATTAGGGCAGAGAACAGCAGAACAAGGATGATAAAAGACAGTGATAAGACATGCAAATGATGTAGTTAAAGCTGTTCAGGTAACTTGTTGAGTAGCCCCACATGAGTACTGCGTTCTGAAGGACAATAAACCAAACCTATTCTGAGCAGACCAGGCACATCTGAGTTGATTCTGTAGTCTGAAAGATGGGGGTAAGGAGGCCTTTGCCTGGTTAGCAAGGCAGCACTCAGAACGGACTAATCACACATCCCAACAGAATGCATCAGTGCCCACTGCAGGCCCAATGGCACACAGCTGCCTTCCACTGCACTTCAGTACAAAATCATAACCGCTTGCCCTTGTGGAGCTTGGCACACAGCATGTAACACTGCAAGGAGACTTGCCTGGGTTACAACACTACATGTTTTTCGGCATGTCTAAAAATAACTTCAGCTTTAAAACCAAGTAAAACTTAAACCCCCCCCCAACAACAAAACAAAAAACAAAAAAACCCAACAAAAACCAAATCTGAGCTCTCACTCCACATTTCTGGCCCAAATTAAAATGAATTTTCTGGACTGAGCACATTTACAGTGTAAGTACATAAAAATACGAATTTCAGTGCATTGTTGCAGAAAAATAGCCAAAAACAGAGGAAATGAGCTGAAAACTATGTACTGTATGAACTGTATGCCATGTTTCTCCTAATGCTTTTTCTTATGTTTCTGAAGAATCACTCTATTTGTATGACTATCCTACAGATAACTCAGGTAGTCTCAGCCCAGCTTCAATCTACTTGAGCAGCTGGGTTTAACTTCTCAGGTTTGCTCTGCTTTACAAGGGAGATTGCATGAGGAGACTACAATGTCAGAGGTTTCTGCATCCTCAACACTTTGCTGAGTCTACACTCACTCTTTTGCTTCCTTAAGAGTAAATTAAATCCTACAGATAGAACTCAGCAAAACAGGCCTTGGGATCAGTGCCTGTAAATTACCAGTGCTGTGGTCAGACCAACACAGAAGCCGTGAGTGCAGACATATCCTGAATTACTGCCCCAACCAGAGCCTCAAAAGGGACACAAGTAAAATTTCAGTAAATAACGCTGAAAACAATTTGGCAGAGATGATTTACAATACTCAGTATCTGAGAATAATTCTTTCATATTCTTGTTCACCGTGAAAAGATTTTGGCCAATAATCAAGAGAACAAAGAACATCTCATAATAGACCTATTTTGATGTGCATTCTAAAACACATTCTAAGTTACGCAGAAAAATAATCTTGATGGAAATCAACTAGGTGTTTAACATTCATACAGTTTATTCTGAAAATTAAAAGGGTAAACTAAATTTAACACATTCTTAAATGAACATAAGCATCTAATAAAAAAACTTTCACTATTTTATATAAATTAGTTAAAACAAACCCATAAATAGAAAGCAGCACATTACAGTTTGTTGCCAGTTAGCAACACGATACACTGAGATGGTGAGCATACACTATGCACGTACAATCCAACAAATCGCTGCTTTCAAGGAAGTTTTAGAGCCTTTTTTTTGAAATACAGGAGATAAAAATAATTTTTGAGTGGAAGACTGAAAGTTGTTTTCCACACTAACTCAGCTACAATTCTTACATTTAAACCAAAGTTAACCGTGTACACAAAACCAGAAAATGCTGCATTCTGTTGAAGGCCTAATTATTTGACTTCTTTTTTAGATCTGGTCTGCCTGGCTTTTTTCATTCTGAGATACATTTACACGAAGAATTACAGGCCTTCCAGTGGCTGGAAAGGCCTTAAATTTCATTAAGAAAACTAAACCCAAAACAACTTCAGATGCTTTATTCACAGAGAATCAACATTTCCTCAATTCCCTGCAAAGCTCTCTATTCTAATTAAATAATTTTAATGCTGAGTTTTCTATTGCAACAGACACAATTATTCAAATAAAACACGTGTGACACCTTCCCTACATAGGATGGTTTTCTGTTCTAGAAAATTGTCTAACATCCTAGTTAGAGAAGCACAATTTATTGTTAAGACCATACAAGTAAATACACAAAACTATTAGAAATCTCAGTTTGTATAATTATTTTACATTTTTTTTTTTACAAAAAGGTGAAAGTTTCAAAAATGGTAACTAATTGAATGTAAGTTTGATGTACATTTCTACTTACATCTTCAGCTTTTGAACCTTGATCCTGCAAAGACTTTTGTAGTTCTTCAACCTGGGACTGTACCTCCAGAAGTCTTTGATTTACCAATCTAGGAAAGAGACATTATTTGTTTTTCAGAAAAAAAAACAAACTGCAAGAGGAAGTCTCGGATTTTTAGTGTTCCGTGTTTTCAGATCATCTACACAAGATCATCTACAAAAAATGCAATACTGTAAATTATTTACTAAAAAAATTACACCAGTAGTTACAGCTTACAGCAGTTCCAGAGATTCTAACATCCAGATGTTCATCCAGAACATTCTCAATTCCTCAAAGACAACATAAATGCATGCAGAAACCAGTTCTAGATACATGAAAGAGACCTTTTAACATTTAGTTTTACTGTGTGAGAGCTGCTAGCTTATGCTTCTACACTGTTACAGAACCCTATAAACCTGTAGGTTGGAAGGGATGTCCACAGGTTGCCTTGATCCAACCTCCTCCTTAAAGCAGGTGCACTTACAGCAGATTGCTGTGAACCATATCCAGTATCAAGCTTGAATACTTGTAAGGAGAGACGTCTAACAGTCTCTTTGGGCTTCTCTTCTAGAGCTCAGACCCATACTCCGTATTTTGGCTGTTGCCTCTTGACCTTCCATCAATAACCTCTTGAGAACAGCCCAAATCTGACTTCTTTCAACCATCCCATCAGGCAGATGCAGTTCACAGTACTCTCCTCTATGTCACCTTTCCTTTAGCCTGGAGAAACCCAGTTCTCAAATTTATCCCACCTATCACACATTACAGTGTCTCTCACCTTAGCAGTACTCTGCTGCACTTCTACACATCCACATCTCTCTGGTACTGTGGAATCCAAAATTACATGCTCTGTCCAGATGTGATATCCTAAGTACTGATGAGAGGTGAACAATCATTTTCCCAGACTGCCTGCACCTCAGTGAGGACTGTCCAGATCACAGTCAACTGCAGGGTCCCCAGATAACACACCCTCCTTTGCCACCCACTAGGACCTCAGGGCTTTTGCAGCACAGCTGCTACACAGCCAGGGACAGGGGTCCCATCAGTTCATTCCTCTGGACTGTTGAGCTCCTCTGAATAACAGCTTTCCTTTTCAGGACATCCCAAAGTGGTATCATTCTCAAACTTGCTAAGGGTGTAGCCCCTCTCATCAGTGAAGCTGTTAATAGAAGTGATGAACAGTGCTGGTACCGGTACTGATGACTGAGGAACTGGTTGCCAGCTGGGTTTCATTTCACTGACAATACTACTTTAGGCTCAGCTGTCTGATCACTGTCCAATCAATTTTTTTTGCTCACTTTACTGTCCACTTATTTAGTTTATATCCAGCCATTCTGAACATAAGGATATCATGGGACACTTTATCAAAGGCTTTGCTAAAAGCTAAGTATCGTCCTCTGTTTCACCCTTCTTGACATGTGCAGTCATCTCATTGTCAAGACAACTGGATTAGTTAGGCATGATTAGCTCCGAATAAATTCATGTTGACATTTGCCAATTACTTCCTTGTCCCTCATGTAGCTGGAAATAGATTCCAGATGAACTTGCTTTGTGGAATTTCTGGAAACCAATCTGTGGCTGACTAATCCCTGTAGTTCCTCATGCTCTTTTTCTTGCCCTTCTTGAAGGTGAGTATTTACCTTTTTTCAGGCTTCAGCACCTCACCCAGTTGAAGGGGAAGATAGGGGAAGATTAGATAAAGAACAGGTTCGAAGCTTAGATAGAAAGCAGCCTCACATCACTATTAGCCAAATACCGTGGCATGCTCTGATGCACTCTGTCTGGTCTCTCAGGTGTCTGTGTGCTGATTGGCTCAATCCAGCAGGGTCAGCTAGAGAAGGCTGTCAATGAACACGTCCTGTTGAGTTTTAAATAGCTACAAGGACGGAGACAACCTCTCTGGGGAACATACTCCAGTGTTCAGCAACCCTCACAGTGGAAAAAAAAAGTATGGTCTTACATTTAGATGAAATAGAATGTGTTTTAAGCTCTGCGCACAGCCTATTGCCCTGTTACTGAGTATTACTGACAAGAGTCTATCTCCACCTTCTTTAGACCCTTCCAACATACACTTCAGTAAGATCTAACCTAAGCCTTCTCCTTTCCAGGCTACATAGTCTCTATGCCTCAGACTTCACTCATATAAAAGACTCTGCAGTCCTGTAATCACATCCTTGTGGACTTTCACAGGACTGATTCCATTAAATCCATGTCTTTCTTCTCCTGGGGATGCCTGTAGGAAAGTCAACTGAAGCAGAGGACAAAATTTCTGACCTGTTTTCTGTCTCCAGTTCATTCTTCCGTAAGTTTGCATCATCAAGAAGGCTCTGCAACAAGGCAATCTTCTCATTGTCAGAACCTTCTTGGTTCAATTTTAACATCTTGTTCTCATGCTGAAGGCGGATGAGTTTCTCCCTGAACACATAAAACACAATTTTGTAAAAAAAGAATACCAATATCTATAACAAAGAAAACAGTTTACCACAGGAGGTAAAATAATAACATAAATATCATCTTTTTAAGGCAGATGCTGAAACAACAATCACGTCTTCAAACCCCTAAATACAAACGCAATTTAAGTTGTAATTGCAGAATGCAGAACACAAGAAAATTACCTCAGAGCCCCCATCAGATCTCAGAGTACAGCTCAACAAATATATAGGGAGAACAGAGAATGCAAAACTTGATGCCAAGTGTGAAGACAGACTAGTCTCAGCTGTCACTGAACTACTGCCTGAACCCGAGCAAGTCACTTTAACCCTTGGTCTTTTTACACAGAATCACAGGATCATTTGGGTTGAAAACACTTCTAAGATCATCAAGATCCAACATACACCCAGCACTGCCAAGTCCACCACAGAACCATGTCACTTAAGCACCACATCTACACATCTTTTAAACACCACCACGGATGACAACTCAATCACTTCCCCGGGTGCAATGCCTGATAACCCCTTCTAGTGAAGAAATTATTCCTAATATCCAAGCTAAACCTCTCCGGCACAGCTTCAGGAAAAGAGACCAACCCCCACCTCATTACAACTTCCTTTCAGGTAGTTGTAGAGAATGGTAAGGTCACCCCTGGGCCTCCTTTCTCCAGGATAAACAACCACCTGCTCCTCACAGGACTTCACTCTCTAGACCCTTCTCCAGCTCTACTGTCCTTCTCTGGACATACTTCAGCCCCTCAATGTCCTTCTTGTAGTGAGAGGGTGCAAAACTGGACACAGGATTTGAGGGGTGGCCTCACCAGTGCCAATTAAAGGGCAATCCCTGCCCTGGTCCTGCTGGTCACGCTATTGCTGCTACAGGCCAGGATGCCACTGGCCTTCTTGGCCACGTGGGCACTCACTGGTTCATGTTCAGCTTCTGTCAGCCAACACCACCAAATCCACATCAATACAACAGGTGCCATCCACAGGGACCTGGACAAACTGAAGAAGTGGGCCATGAAAACCTCATGAGGTTCAACAAGGCACAGTAGAAGGTCCTGCACTTGGCCTATGGCAACCCCTGATAGCAGGCCAGGCTGGGGGATGAACAGATGGAGGGCAGCCCTGTGAGAAGGACTTGGGGGTGCTCGTGGGTGAGAGGCTGGACATGGCCCAGCCATGGGCACTCCCAGCCCAGAAAGCCAAACGCATCCAAAGCAGCGTGGGCAGCAGGGGAGGGAGAGGATTCTGCCCCTCTGGTCTGGTGAGACCCCACCTGGAACCCTGCATCCAGCTCTGGGATCCCACCACAAGAAGTATGTCAACTAATTCAAGTGAGTCCAGAGGAAGCTGGTAAGGTGATCACAGGGATGGAGCACTTCTATGGTTAAAACAGGCTGAGAGAGTTGGGAGTCGTAGATCAAACTCCAGGGATACTTTAGAGTAGCATTACAGTACCTGAAAGGAGCCAACAGAGCTGGAGAAGGATTTTTCAAAAGAGCATGGAGAGACAAGACAAAGGAGAGTGGTATCAAACTGAAAAAGGGTCGTTTAGATTAGATATTAAACAGAAATTCTTTACTTTGAGGGTTTGGAGGCAATGGCAAAGGGAGCTCTGGATGTCCCATACCTGGCAGTGTTCCAGGCTAGGCTGGATAGAGATTTGAGTAACCTCGTCTACTGGAAGGTGTCCTTGCCCACGGCAGAGCAGGTAGAACAAGAAGATCTTTTAAGGTCCCTTCCAACTCAAGCTGTTCTATGACTCTACAATACTTCCCACTGTGCATCTTCTCAGCCACTCTTCTCCAAGCCTGTAGCACCGTACAGGTTGCTATGATCCAAGGGCAGGACCTCAGCCATGCTGAACTTCACACAATTGTCCTCCGCCCACTGATACAACCCGTCCAGGTTCCTCTGCATAGCCTTTTGATCCTCCAGCAGACCAACACTGTCCTGAGCAACCCAAAATGTTATATTTGTTGTACAGATAGATGTATTCCATATCTATCTGTTCCCAAAATTGTTACTCTCTTCCTGCAGCTGGAAAACAGAATGGTGTGGCCAGGGCAGGGGAGAGGGGTGCCCTGGGCTCTTTAAGAGTTGAAGCACTCAGGCAGAGTGAAGCACTCAGGCAGCACACTCTGCCCACTTGGCTTGCCTCTTGGTTCTTTGTTGTCTCTACTTGTTACAGTAGCAAGTTGAGATGCTCTATCTTGCAATCAAAAACTGTTTCAGAGTGAATTTTGCAACACCTGTCTGCACCACTCCCTCAGTAGCCTTCAGTGGGTCCCACCCACCCTCATGGACTTGCGGGTGTATAAGTGGCATAGCAGGTAGCACAGCTGTAGCAGGCATAGCACAGCTGTTTCCTCCTGTATTGTGAAGGCTTTATTCAGCTTCTTGCATTTGTCTTCCAGATCAGCGATCTTACTATCAAAGATTGTGGCAACGAAGGCTTTAAGGAGATCAACCTTCTTCTTGTCCTTTACTGGTATGGTTCTTCTTGCAATCCATAGGGGATTGAGATTCTCTTTAACCCTCGTTTACTGGTGAATGTATTTATAGAAACTTTTTTTTATTGTCTTTTATTGGCAGTAGCCAGAATAAGATCTAGTTGGGCTTTGGCCCATCTAATTTTCTCCCTGCATAACAGCACAACGTCTCTGTAGTGCTCCTGAGCGGCTTTGCCCCTTCTTCCAGACATGATACAATCTTTTTTATCCCGAGTTTTGGCCAAAGCTTTCTGTGCAGCTTGATGGCTCACCATCTGGCACATGGAGACAGCCTGCTCCTGCACCTTAACACTTCCTCTTGCCCTCCCCTAAACGCCTTTGTCCTTCAGGACTGACTTCCAAGCAACTCTGTCAAACAGACCCGAAACAGGGCAAAGTCTGCCTTATAGAAGTCCAAAGTGGAGGTTCTGCTGGCCTCTCTTCTTAATTCTCTGTGAATCAAAAACTCTCTCATTCAGTGGTTGCTGTGCCCAAGATGGCCTCTGATCATGACATCATCCACCAGCCCTTTTCTGTTCACAAACAGTGAGTCCACATCTTCCCTAGCTGGCTTGCTCAGCAGCTATGTTAGGAAGTCATCTTCCACACAGCTGAGGAACCTTCTAGACTGATCCCTTTCTGCTGTACTGCATTTGCAGCAACCAACTGGTAAGCTGAAGTCCTCCATAAGAAGGGCCAGCAATGTCAAGACCTCTCCCAGCTCCTTATAGTATACTGCATCCTAGACAAGAGGTCTATAACACACACATCAGAATATCTGCCTTGTGGCCTTCCCCTTAAGTCTTACTCATAAATACTCAACTCTTTTGGTACCATCATCAAGCTACAAACAATCAAAACACGGAAACATCAGAAAAACACCTTTTTCTAATGTCCAACCTAAACCTTCCCTGCCACAAATTCAGACCATTCCCTTGGGTCCTGTCACTGGTCACAACAGAGAAGAGATGAGTGTTTGCCTTTCCTCTTTGTCTTGTGAGGAAGGTGGAGACCACCTCTGCTCAGTCTCCTCCTCTCCAGGCTGAACAGATCAAGTGACCTCAGCTATTCATCATATAGCTTCCTCTCAAGGCCCTTTACCATGCTTGTGGCCCTCCTTAGGATGCTAAGAGCTTTACGTCCTTCTCATATTGTGGCACCCATAACTGCACACAGGACTCTGCCCCAGTGCAGAGCAGAGCGGGACAATCCCCTCCCTTGCCTGGTGATGCTGTGCCTGATGCCCCCTAGGACACAGCTGGGCATCCTGGCTGCCAGGGCACTGCTGACTAATGTTCAATTTACCATTGACCATTGTAGAGGATAGTAAAACAAAGCATGCATTAGCTTACTTTATTTCAGGAGTAATGATTTCTGCTGCTAAACTGTCTGAAGGCTCTTGTCTTCCCAGAGGCATCAATCCTGAATAAGGAAAAGAATACCACTGTCTTTTTTACATGACAAGAAGTAGACATTCTTCTAGAAGTTTCACACTACTGCTAGACAATGTAAAATGACACAAAGACTACAGCAAAAATGACAGACAAGCACCATTTCATTTGGTGAACATTACATCTGATTTCACAGGTTCAGAAGAAATAATGTTGCAGTTTATTTCCTGCTCATTATCTTACCTAAGGACTACAAAGGTACACATTACACATACAAATGAATTATAACACAGGAAACATCATGAGAAGATATCTGTCTAAAGAAAACTATGTAACTACATAGAAATCAGATATACATTATAAAAATATCCCACTGGAGAGGAGGCTAAAATTTCTGATTGACTGAAATAACATTCAAAGCTCTTGCTTCCTCATGCAGCTATGAATAGTTGAAGTTTTTCACTGCTGATTTTGAAAGACCTTAAATTTATTCTGTGCTAAACAAAAGCACATTCAATACTCTACAGAAAACTTGTGTACACTTTAGAAAAGAGGCATTTAATGTCCTTATTTGTCCTTTACCTGTAGTGGTGAGTTGACCCTCCTGAGCTTGTACACATCTAAGTTCTTCAATAGTTTCTTTCAAAGAATCCCTTTCTGTTCTTAATCTCTGAATAATTGGAAAAAGAATGAATATCAGTCTTGGCAGTCCAAACCCATCTCTAACAGCCTTCAAAATTAAAAAAAAATTTAATGCAACTCTAGAAATCGCTTTCAAATTATGGTATCTCAGTCTATTTCATAACAGAATAAATTTAAGTATTATATATTCCACATAAATAGTGGTTTGGGGTTTTTTTTGGAGAAGGTTGCTGATCTAATGGGACTAAAAATAGCAGGGGTATAAGCTTACAAAATCAAGGTATTAGTGACACAAAGTTCTGGTACCAGGCAGTAAACAGTATCCACTGGGCCACTCAGAAGTTTTCCTTTTCCTTTCACTGGGGCTGATTCCAAGGGAAATGGAAGTCAGTTGAGAGACCATAGATTTTTCCCTCACCATGAATCCAAGATTCAGCCAGGAGTGAAATAACAAGTAGATAAATACAGAGTCAATGTAACAAACTGCTTTCACTTAATTTTGTCTTTCACCAGTGAAAGTGTGAGCAGCATTTCCATATCGTATTCCCCCTGTGTGTCAGCTGTCCTTGTCATTCACCAGCATCTTGGCTATGAAAGAAAACTAGTTGCTTAAGACTTGGTCCAAAGAGAACTGAAGAACAGGACTGGATAGCCTTGGGATCCATACAGATGTGCTATTAATTAGCATCAGGCAAATACTCTTTCAATTTGGCACACGTACCTTTCTGGCAAAAAAAAAGAGAATCTACATATAGCCCCAAGTTCTTGTCCAGAGAGTTGCCAAGAGTCAAAACAAAGAAAAGAAACTGGCTACTATGTAATGATCCAAGTTGTAGTTTGCTCCAGAATCAGACATGTTCAGTATTACTAAATGGTCCAGGACAGACCTTGCCTCTGTGTAGGTATGGAGTTCTGTTGGCTGATAGCATTTCATTTTACTAACAGTTGATTGCCAAATGCCAGAATATTTTAGTGACTAGAAAAAGCTCTAGGGCTTCACTGGTACAAGCAGCTAAATAATTATCTTAGTACTTATAACACACCACAGAGGTAAAATTCCAAGCTACTTAGATGAAGTTATCAAACACTACCATGCTTTGCCAGAATATAGGAAAAAGCATATAATCAATTTCAATAACTATTTCCAAAATATAACTGACAAGATACCACTATCTAACTTGTGACCTGTGATGGGCTACTTTACTGATACATATTGACAACAAAGAACAGAAAGAGTAGGTAATACAGTGAATCACTAAACTCAGGTGATAAGGGCCTTCTAGCTGTAATTTACCTCTCACAGGTGCATATCCATTCAAAAGAATGTACTTAAAAACAACATCCAGCTCAAAAAAACAAAGCTATTTGCCAGGGGGTAAAACAGAAAACTGTATGACAATGGCCTACAATTCAGATCCTTTGTGCAAGATGAAATGGTCCACTGAGCCATGGATAAGCCACAGAAACAACTTTACCATTGTTCAACATAAAAGAATTGGAAAAAAACCCGAATTTAAAAATAAAAAGCAGGAAAGAAAGCTAAAGCACAATACCAATACAGTTATTATGAGCATTCCAGCCTGATTTGAAGGGCAAATGGAAGTGATGTGAAGGTCAAGCGTCCATCAGAGCTTGAAAATTTAATAAAAAATGGAAATCAATGGACTATGAACATAAAGTAACAGAAAACTTTCAGTTCCAATTATATTTAAGTGCTGGGCTTGGAAATCTTGGAAATAACTGGACATGAAATATGACTATTGAGGAAAAAGCCTACAGAGTTTCTGATAGTTGGATCAATGGACTTATAATTAAAACATGCCTAAGAAACCGCTAGCTGCAATTGCTGACCTTGATTTTAGGTAGTTTAAGCCACCTGCATATACATTCCTAAGAAACAAGCTGAAATTAACTGTAGAGAAATGACAGTGTGTAAGAGAAGTCTGAAGGATCAGCCTCGGCAAGAGAGGACAGAGCAATTCATCGCAGACTCACTAGCAGCAAATGACACAAGAGGAAGGGGATAGATTGGTATCTACCCTGTGTGTTCCAGTACAAGATAGGTCAACAAGGAGCTGTCATAAAACATGAGATTGCCACAAAGGACATTTCCCTCTACACAACTACTAAGCCTCTTGCTACACTAGTGATGACTCCACAAAGAGAAGCACACTGATAGTACCTCAAAGAATGCCTTAGGAAAAAAAAAGCAACAGGAATTTAGTTCTAGGATGATACTGCAGAAACCCTGTTGTAAATAGCTTTTCAGAATACATAATAATTACCCTGGGTATTTATTAACTTTCTTACAGTAAATGGTCAGGAAACAACTTCAGATGCCAAATATGAAGGCTTTTCTTCTTAAAAATGGGTTGCATATGTTTTTGTACAGTCACTTCATTCCATGCTGTACAATTCTTAGGTTTAAAAAATATCTTGTACACAAACATTAGAAAATTTTAGAGGAAAAAAGATTTCCTAATTTAAAAAGACTGCTAACTATAATTACCATATCTCTGTGTTATAAAGGATACAAAGTCGCTATTGTTACTAACAAAAAATAACACCTTGGCACTTACATCTTTTTCTTTTTGGAGGCTGTCTACTTTTTCTTTCAGTCGTTTGCATTCATAATCTAATTTATCAGCTTTCTTGGATTCTTCAGATAACCTGTTTTGTAGTTCAACTGCCTGTGAGAACAAGAATCAATAACGTGTCTGCAAATGTTAAAACAAAATACACAAGACAAAGTAGCCAATTACAATGCACCACAAGTCATGTTGTAAAACAAATGAAATAGTTACTTATAGGACATACTAAAAACTTCTTTCATCAGTTGTTCTGTGTTTCAGCAAAATAAAAAGCATTCAAATATTAAGACTTAGTGCAAGCAAAGGAGAAAAAAAGTGAAGTATTTTCAGTACATCTAAAACAAGAATTTAAGCTCAAGCAGGGTTTACAGAAAAAAATAGCTACATAGTTCTAGGGATCAAAAATATTAGGAAAAGCAGAAAAATCTTTCTGCATTTTGAAAAGCCTAGTAAAAAGAAAAGACTCTGAAGAATGCCAATTATCTACACCTTTTTAAACTTTACTTCATAAGCCTCACTCAGAATTCAGCTACTAGTTTATGCAGCTATGTAACATTCCCTAACCTGAGATGTCCTAATAATTTTTAATACACTAACATAAAGATTCAGCCACAGGCTCCAAACAGCTTTCTTTATTTCACTGAGAAACACTGCCATATGTATGCTTTCAACTACAGATCAGTAAAGAACCCTTAATTTTAAGTGAGCAGAAATGTGAAAGCCAAACACAACAGAAGGTAAATCAGTGAAGTCTTCCCTTTCCAAAACTTTCAGCCTTTACTAGCAAAGATTCATTCCCAGAACACTAGTAAAGCTCATAATGCAGAGAGCATGGAAGCAAATAAGCTAAATAAGGACTGATCTGCAAATGCAAAAGCTGAATGAAGACTCAGCTAAAGACCTACAGCTTCTTCTGAAATAGTTTATAAGAAGGCTTTTTCATGGCTTTTAGATTACAAAGGAAGTGATTAAAGCAGTAGCCATATCTACATCAAGATTCCCCAGCAGTTCTAATGGCCTTTTATTTTCAATGTGTACAACTACAGCAAAATAACTGCAAGGCCTATAATATGCATGGTCCTAAGTCTTAGAGAAGAACCTGCTCCTGTTGCTCCTAAATTAAAGGCTGCAAAACCAGGACAGGCCTGCATTTTCTGAGATTAAAGAAATGAACATGTTAGATATGAAAATATTTAATTTTTCAGATGCGACATCTATCACTGGGGCTATCAGAATAACTTCAGGTATAACAAAACAACTGCAGGCCTTCACCAGTGACAGTGCCACCACTTGCAAAATATGAGTACTTTCACCTCAAATGAAACAAATGCATTTATGTTTGTAACCAATCATGTTAAGGTAATGGTATGTAGAAAAACACTGCAGGAAATAAATTTGTCTTGAATTAGGACTTGTGATTGTATAGAAAAACATACAGTTTCATGGTAATGCAGAAGATAAAAAAAGTGAACTGCCATCACATTTACTACGCATTATCTGTGTGTGGAATGAGTAAAGCAGGAATCTTGCAACAAAGAAAAGCAAGACATACTGTTAACTATGCATCAGAATGCACATGCACAAAGGGGCTGAATTAAAATTACAAAAAAATATTATCCTGCAGTCTTCACATTTCTGTTCTTTATGCCAAAATAAAGTTTCTTAGAAAAGGCTTGTCCTTGCTCTCAGAACAGTGAAAACAAAACACCATCACTCAATCTCACCTCACAGAGACTGCTCTGTGCAGTGAAGATGCAATTTCCTTGCAGATTACTACAGAAATTTGAATGAACCATGTCCATATGCATAGCACAATGATTCTAAGGCAAAGAAATAACTCTCTAATGGTGTCCTCCTGAGTCAGGTTGGATCCTTCAAACACCAGATAAGATATATTCCTTTGCAGGAGCACACTAGTACTCAGCAGTGACATAACATCACAAGCCTTCTATCCGGCTTACTTCAGATAGCACAATTTAGGATTGCCAGAAAAATAATTTTGTGTCTTATGAGTCACAGGCAGGTCTCAAAAGGAGCCCAGTCTTACAGACACTGAAGACGGACACAGAGTGTTCATTTTGAGACACCATAGTTAGGCGAAGAAAACACATCTGCCAAAGGACACCTGAGGCTTATTCCAGTCTCAGCCAGTAAACAGTTTTGCACCAAACACAGCTCCTCATACAGGAAATCTTACGCATAAAATATGGTGAATAATGAAAAAAAGGAGTACTTTATGATGGGCCCTTCCAAAATCCTTTTGGTTGGTGAAATAAGAAGAATCAAATGCAGATGTTGAGGTTAAACAACAATATCACATGCTCAGCTGTTTAATGCAGTGAAATATCGGGTTGCCAGTAAACTTGATACTACTCATGTGTGGAAGGCCATTCCTTTCTACATTTACTTTTGTCTTTGCCTTCTTGGACAATTTTTCTTGTCCAAGTTCTTTCTTTCTGGTAAAATCATTTGGGCTGTATTTAAAATGAGCCCACATAGGCTGAAACCAGTTGTTTTAAACACTGAGATTGCCAAGCGCAGGGAAAAAAATCTGTCAAGTCTTAGGGAGACACATTGCTCCTGGGCTTTCAGTACTGTTAGTACTTGTTTCTATACTTTATTCTATTCCCCTGACATACAGGGACTCCTGTGCTGTGATCATTTGATGAGGCAGAAATACAGAGCAGGCCTTACTGCTTTAATAAACCATGCTCTGTCTAACCCTGTAACAGGAATACCAGAATCATATCAAGCCCCTGTAGTACAGAAGCAGAAAGAAGATTAAGCACATCTTCCACCTTTACAGAAACAGCACAACATGGCACTGGGATTAGCAGGACGATAAACATATGCCTTTCACTCCACAGTGCGTGCTGGTGACACATTTTGTTTTCCACTAGGTGCATGTAAACAACAAGGATGACATGTGTCCTTCTCCCTTCTTAAGAGGAAAAATTCAGATGTATCAGAGAGAATGAGAACCTTAAAAAAAGGAGTTATTTAACCATAGGAACAACTTACCTCAGCTGTGTTGTGTTCCTCACTGCTGGAAAATTGTAAGTGAAAAGTGCATACTTTTTCTGAAAAGAGCCTCTAATTCAAGCCCCGCTACTGAATATAAATTTGGAATAATTTTAGGAAAAAATCCACCACTTTACATCTGTTGCATTTTTAAATGCAAGAAATGCTGCTTTTTGCCAAAGTAACAACTTGTAGTAATGACAAGAGCTACAGGAAATGAGGACAAAGGTAGCAAGCACCTACAAAACATGCTAGTCTTCTAAACATGAGTTTGTTTTTTTCACAGCTTTTTTTTACTTTGAGGTATTAGCCATGTTATGAAGACAAAGTGCTGAACAATACAGAGTTCTATAGCATTGATGATGCCTGTCCTCACCTGTCTCTTGTATGTTTCCAGCTGACTGCGTGCTGCATTGGCCTTCCTTAGTTCTTCCTCCAGGCTCACGGTATTTTGCATGTACATTGTATTCTTCTCTTCTAAAAGCTTCACTTGCCGCCGCAAATCACCCAGGTCCTCCAACTTCTTTTTGTATGACTCTACCTGGCTTTCTAACTTGGCTACTTTATCAGAAGAATGCCTGAAGGGACAGATTTGTATCAAATTTGAACTCCAAAAACTAACAAAATTAACAGAATTCAAAATGCTTCTTCACTGTTTTTTCTTAATGCAGAAGACATTCATGGAGAGAACAATAAAGCAATCATATCCTCCTATTACTAATGTTTTCACTTTTCATTGTCTGCTTTCTTCCCATAACTATTTGTCAATTCTAAGAGCTGCTGCTGAAGGTTCTTTTAGACCCTATCCCTCTTCCTAACACAACTTTCTTATGTGCTTCCAACCTTAAAATAATAGCTAAAACAACCTCACTCCCACCCATTTCCTTTCAATTCTAAATTATCTTCTGTCCTGAATTTTTCAAGGGTAAAGAAGAAAAGTTTCTGCTGTTCCGTTAGTTTTAATGATAACCAGGAATAAAATCATAAAGATCCCTCTGCCAGATAAATTGCACGTGGTGACACAGAAGCACCACAGCAGTTTTGAAACTTGATTCCTTCTTAAAAAAAAAAGGAAAAAAGAAAAGGAAACACCAGGCTTCAGCTTTTCAGAGTTGTATCAATCCACCTGCTGCACTCCCAAGACTACAATGGACCTCACCTCCCCCAAAGACCTCTGCTACTATTACTGTTCCCAGTTTCATTTTAGAATCAACCAATTTACAGACCAAATTTCCTGTGAAATTCAGGGAATCTCCCACTGAATTAATGGAATTGTTTATTGGACACTAAGGCAAGCCAGCTCTGTTTAATCCTCAGTGGGGTGCAGGGCCTCTCTTGAGACAAGGAATTGCTCTTTGAACCCATGCGACCCACACAGCTTATGCAGCCTGATGGGTTCATTCTTTGTATTTATGACAGAAGGGATAAAGACAGGCAGCATTGGTAGAAGGCTGCTGGTGAATCAGGAATAGCAGTATTAAATAAGCCTTGCTGGAGAGAACGAGTAACTGTTCTGAATAACCCATGGCAATAGATGCCAGTACTGAAGGAATATGCTCCATAATAAAAGTGGCTGTCCCACCCTATAAAGCCCTAGTACCATTAAATCATGACAACTTTTATTGCTAAAATCCAGTGGGAACAAGAGCTGCAACAGATATTGTTCACAGTAATATTAGATGATAAAACAAAAGCACCACCCAAAGTCCGAACAATGCAAACCCAGGAAAGGAAACAGCCTAGTTTTCTGATGAGAACAGATGCCTGAGACATGATGAAGGTAAATACTGCATACTCAAAGAGACCAGTGAGGGCCCTGTTATAACCATGAATTAGCATAGAATTACTAAGTTTACTAATAGTTATTGACTAGGTACAAAATAAGCAACTATTTTACTCAAGCAGAATTATGTGTCCATCTGCGAACCTAAACTGGAGGATCCAAAGAATCTTGGCATTGAAAGTGTTTAATATTAAATTACTTAAACAAAAGATAATGTAGATTAAGTACACAAATTATATAAATTAAAAAGTAGTAGCTGAAAAAGGGTTAACGGAACAAAATTTACCTGAGTACATCTATCTCATCCTTCAAAGACTGAGCCTCCTCTGCCAGTGTAGTAAGCTCTTCTGTTTGTTGCCTCAATTCCGCAATTTCCTTTTCCAGTTCCTCACAGCGTATTCGATAGTCATCTTTTGCAGCTTCTAATCTGCAGGAATGAAAAAAAACCCAGGAAATAATTTCTCATCCTGAGCCACAGTTACCTTTCCTCGCCATCATCCCCTCTAAGAACACATGAAATGGCCTCCTGCTGCAGTGAAGGAATACAAGAACCGAATGTGCTTATTCAAAATATAAAAGCATATTCACTTTATCAATGCTCCCAATTTAATACTAGTTGTTCTATTTGAAAATTGACAAGGTAACATGTTCTCATAGAGACAAAACCTGAGGAGTACTTCTATAAGAGTAGTTTTTCAAAAGGGAAGCTTAAGGAGAAATTTTCACCTTTTTTCATCTTCAGACACCCAGAGTTCTAACATGACATCTTAATTCTGTTCTGTTCAGCTGTCCAACTCATCTACCTCCAACAATATTGACCTGACTGTTAGATATTATAAATGCCACAGACCTCTCACTGAAGTGGTTTTATTTACTTACTCATAAGGAACCTGTGCATGCCCAGTACCTCTGGAGAGCCAGGCTGTCTAGTTAGCAAGTACAGAAGTCTGACCACAGTTGCTGAACTGCTTGCATACACTATGCATAGGCAAAGCTCTATTAACCTGGCAGTGAACAAAGGGAGTAAGTCATAAAAACTTTTTCAAAGTATTTTGAATGAATGGAAGAGGACACAACCCCGAACAGAAAGTCCTACTGTGATTTTGCTCTGAAACTAAAACAAAAACAATCCGGGATAGGAGATAAGGGCATGAGGAAAAAAAAAGTGAAGGGGTCCAAAAAGAATCTCTAAGAATGGAGACAAAAGAAAATCATTGAGTCATCCAAACCAGAAACACCAAGATTTGGATCATGACAGACCAGAACAGTCAAAAGGACAAAGAAGCAAGACTAGGATGAAGTGGTGTACCAGACTAGGCACTAGTTAAGCTGTACTTATGTCCTGCTTGATCAGGTAGAGGCAGAAGCAACACATACAAATTGCCATTAGAACCCACATAATATGAAGACAGGGGAAGGAGGTAAAGGAGACTGGGAATGAGTCTCGCATATGAAAATGGTTTAGAATGATCTTTGGAACCTGAAACTATGACAGGCAGTGCAGATATTGAACATGGGAACAATATCTGTTTGAACAGTAACTGATACCAGACTCAGGTAAGAATCACTGCAGAGCATGGAGATGGATCAGAAGAGATAAAAGGGGCCATTATCGTTAATTTATTTCTTTACGTGGTAAACATATAAAAAGAAGAAATCCAGACACTAGTTGTGAAAGAGAAACACTCAATGTTTTTCAAGAAACTGGGAAGATGGAAAATGTTATGTCAGAATAAGCAGGAAAGGAAGCTTTGAAATTTGAGAAATTTGAGAAATGGCAAAACACATAAAAAAAGGAAAGTAACATGCCTTATACTGTAAGAATTAGAAAAAGGCAATGAGAAGAAGACAGCAAAAGAAAAACTGGCTGTGTAAAGAAAGAAATACCATAATTTCACTCACAAAAGAGAGTGGCAAAGAGAAGGAAAAAGTTATGGTGAAGTGAACCAGTTTTCTTCAGCAAAATAGGCTTACACAGCCCAAAGGCAACAGTCAAGAGGACCAGGAAGGATGTTTAAAGAGGAACTGTATTTTCACATATTGGGGAAATGTAAATAAAGTGCAGAACTCATACATGGATAATCTCTATCTTTCATCATCTCTGAAATTTGTTTTCAAATTCAGATTTGAAATACATATTCAGATCAAATACATATTTTCCTATGTATACAATGCCATTAGCAGTACAGCCTGTAGCAAACTTTCATCTAGAAATTACTAGACCTTAAAAATACAATCAGAATAATTTGCATAAAGGAAAGAATGTTATGTTTCATTCTCACTGACTTTACAAAACATGGGTGAAATGACTGCACACAAACAATTCAAAGTAACTCATAGTAGAGTGACATAGAAAGCACTTCAGCTTTAAGAAACTGTGCTTTT
This sequence comes from Leptocoma aspasia, assembly GCA_013399835.1. NCBI lineage: Eukaryota > Metazoa > Chordata > Aves > Passeriformes > Nectariniidae > Leptocoma > Leptocoma aspasia. Next base: position 115,116 of record VXAX01006123.1, on the reverse strand, counting down.
TTTAATGCTGGGTCTTGTAAAGAGCGAAATTATAATGTATACATCACTTTAAAAACTGTACTACTGTGGTTATACACCATCCATTATACTGATTCACATTTGCATCAGAACCAGAAGTATCTAAGTCACCTCTACTGCCAGCTACAAACCAACAACTTAACCAAGTGTAGCTTTTCTACCTGAATGTTTCCTCTTGGAGCTGTTCTAGTTGTGTCTGCAGCTGCAGGTGTCTACGACCTGCAGGACTATTAGGATCTTCAATAGAATCAGATTGATTTAAACGTTCCATCAAAATCTGGTTCTCAGCAAGCAGGCTGCTCTTCTCCTCTTGGAGGGCTGCAACCTGTTGTAATGAAAGTATGAACAGGAATAATTAACCTACCCAGGTACAGAGGGCAGTATTTTTTCACGTTCATAATGAAGTATCAACAGAGCCCACAAACAGAAACATGCAGGCTTCACTAATCACGTGTCACAAGAACACACGGTATAATTTAATAGGTATTCAATTACTATGTGATCTAACTAACATATTGCAACATTAGGGGCAGAGTTACAAGTCAGGAAACATAATTATTCTTTTATGTATTTCACACAAGCATTTAAAGAAAAAGTCTGTTATGACAGAAGGTAACTTCATTAGTATTAAAATCTGCATCCTTTCCCTACAAACAAATAAAACTAGCTCTTCACAGTAAAGGGCATCTGCAAACATGCCTGAAACAGGAACACAGTCTTGAAGATAGCTCACTTTTCACACTATGAAAACACGCAGTAGTGGAAAGAACCCAAAGTGCTCCAAGACCTGAAACATGGGTTCATATATTAACCATGACAAATAAAGATCAGATTTATTAATGCCAACAGTTACTGAACTACAAGAAACTTGAATTAATATTTTGAAGTAGGGTTGCAATAGCAACACCTTTCAGGGCTCCCCCTTCATACTCCTCATGTCTTCCAGATGAGTAATGATTTACTTACAGTAAGATTTGGTCTAAACCCATACACATTTGATGGTCTACAGCAACCTCTGACTGGGATTTAACTATTAACTGGAACTGTTACAGCAGCAGAACTTGTATTAATTCTCCATGGCAGAAGTTTTACCACACAGCTCAAACCCTTCCTAACTGCATGAAAAGAAGTTTTGCTAGTATGAATCATAATACTGACAACATGGCAACAAGACAAGAAAACAATTATATTTATCCTGCTAGCACAAGTGAAAACAACTACTGTGACATTTTCACCCCCCTTCTAAAGATTATGTTTCAGTATGCTGGTACTTATTTTCTGCCACCTAAAAGTTAACACATCTTTTTACCACTTCAAAATTGATACAGACTCTATAGCAAACTTACCTGCATATCTAACTCATGACATCTCTGGGCAATTTCTTCCTTTGTTGCAAGTGCTTCATTTAATTCTTCTGTAGTTTTCTTCAGCTACCATAAACAAGAAATATTTACATTTTCATCACTCTCTATGATCCATTAAAAAATATTCTGAATTACAGCCTGTAGAATTATTTTTACATTGAGGTAATATATTAAATTTTTAAAAACTGAGCAATTCTGCTCATATAAAGAAAAAAAAGAAGCAGATGTGAAAATTGTTTCGTTTGTGTATGAGTAAAAAGTAAACATACCTAAAAGTAACATTTGCTCTTACATTAGAATTATCACATCTACTCTATAAATTGAGTCAAAAACTCCAGGAGAAATTGGGTCTGAAGAACTCACCAAATCTCTACACTTAAAAAATTGTCAATACCACTTTTCTTTACAGATGCGAAGAGTGTGTGATTTCATTTTTCAATCTACGTTTGAAATACAGAAAGGACTGGAAGGTGGAATACAGGGAAAGGACAATTAGGGTAAAATCCTTCTAGTCACTGGAAGCTACTTCTAGTGCACAACAGGAATAAAAACTAGTATGTGACAGAGAAGCCTGCCCTTCTAAAAAAGGGCACTGAGCCTTGTAAGCATTGGAAACATTCCGATACTTCCCTCCAAAAAGGCTTAATGTTTAAAGATACGTATCTCACTGGTTTGCAAATGAATGCAGTTAAGATGACAGAAAACATAGCTACAAGAAAACTGGTCTGATAAAATGGGTGCATGCATATTACGTATATAGATACAGATATATATGTACTATTATGTATGATGAAGTCTAAATGGGCTTTCTCCAACAGCATCATCACACCTTCCATTTGCAAGTTTATTTCTTATGGGCTTATTTCCACACAAAGAATTAATTTAACCTGCAAGACTTTACATATTTCTGCAGAGAAAGCATAATGGATGAATGCAGTGAGCACCACTGTACTATTCTACTTCTCAATTAGAAAAAAATCTGAGGACGTAGGACAGTGTTGCCATGAGGATAAGCTAGTAAAAAAAAAATTTGGTTTGTATATTTTTTAAATATATCAGACCGAGAAGGACTATATTTGAGAACTATTTTGCAGCAGTTCCAGGATTCCCACAGAAGCAGTTTTTTTTAACTGCCTTTGAAAGCAGGAACTCAGATAAAAACATTTATTCAAACAGTACATCATCTTTCTTTCTTTTTTTCTCCATGCCTAAAGATTTGTACCAACCTGTAGTTTTGCTTTATTATGTCATACAGCTAGATTGGTTTTTCAAACCAACTTTTCTATATCCTTTAAATACACAACAGAAGGAAACTTAATTTACAAAGCTAAAGGACTTGAAATACTAAAATTTAGTTTTTTACATCTTATTTTACTTTTCCACAACATCCTTTAATGATTAAGGAAAAAAAAATACGGACTTCTTAATATGGCCACTGATGTGCTATGACTGAAAGAAAAGAAACATCTAGTCTTAGATACCTGCCGATCAAGGTCAACGTAAGCATCATTTCCAACAGCGACTGGAGACTCTTTACTCATCAACTGCAATTAAATTATACTGGATTAGAAAAAGCAAAGGTTTACTTCTGTAGAAATACCAAGCTGATTTTTACTTTTGGGAGTTTTAACCTGAATTAATTTGGAAGTTTTAAACTTCTTTTTTATATATGACGTATTCAGAAACAGGAACAAGAAAAAATCTTAATTTGTAATATTTAGAGTGCTATAAAAGAAACCTTACATCATCTCTTTTTCTTTTGACAATGCACATTCTTTGTCTATGATAAATCTATAGAACATCCCACTAAAGATTTTACTGCAGTGGCATTGGAATGATAGTAGATATCAGCACACCATGCAAGACCTAGCTTTAATTTTTCTCTGCTAGTGAGTGGCTTTTTCATATTTCCATTACCTGAATATTAACATCAATTTATTTATTTATTTCACTCAACTCCAGGACATATCTATCTCAAGTACTAGTGCAAAACAAAGGTGATAAAAATTCTGTTACGGAGTTGTCTGTAATTTTCAGCCTGAAAAAGTTATTTAGTAGAGTACATTCCTGAAATGAGTATTACAGTTCTTTGTGTACTACTTCAGCACAGGAATAGCTGATAGTGGTTTTGGCCTAGAATATTAAAAAAAACAAAGCAATGAAGCAAAACAAAAAATTACCCCAACCACACCCTCAACACAAACCTTCAAATTAAATCCTACAAAACTGACTGACGTACTGACCAAAAGAAAGAGAAAAGCTGGTAAGTTTTCTTATAGCAACCTAATGATCAGCTGTACCAGTTGGTAAAAGTGAAATCAAATGTAGGAAAAGTTGTAGCTCAGCAACCTCCTCCCACACAGCTCAAGCAAACATAGTAAGGCAATATTCTTACTAAAAGTTAAAATGTAAAAACAGGAACAGTCTTGAAAACGAGAAATACACTGCAATAAATTCAAAAGGCATAATTACAGAACAGCACTGATGGCTTCTGTCCAAACACAAAATGTTCTAAGAGCTCTCCAATGACGTGATTCATGAAAGTTACAATTAAACAGGCCCTACCCTAATCAAAATCAGGACAAGATTTCTTCCCTGGAATCTCCTGCCTAGCTTGGTAGCTCTCTCCAGACACAGTACTTCCTTATTCCTTCTATAAATCAGTGCTTTTGCACTGTTTTCCTTAGCAAGGTCTTTTGGGATACACAGAGCCTTCACCTCTCAATCCTTTTTATATCACAGTGTACAAGTGAAAAATCTGTTTGACATCAACATCATTCAAATACATACACCTACATTTCTCTCACTTTCCCCATATCCTTAACTAGGATTTAGCTGCATAATTTAGATTAATTTATCTCTCCTCAGCAGTCCTCCTCAGACCTTGACAATATTTGCTGAATTTCTTCCATTTTCTTCTACATCTTTACAATGACACACTACTAGATGATGTAATGCCTCTTCATCTACTAGATGAAGAGGCATTACATCAAGCCCACACTCTCTGCAACAGTAATTATAAAATCCCTAGTCTCAGAGCTGTCCCCTGAAAAATGAAGTCTTGTCTTTTTCATTACCATATATAATGGCATTACAAACTTACCTTCAATTTAGGACCCTGAGTATCATTTAAACAAAACTTCCCAATCCCTCCCTGCTCTGGGATGTTCATACACACTTTGAATACTGCATTTCATCAGCTTTTCCAGATGACTAACAGGGATATCCCGTATTAGCCAAATACTGAACTCCACTCAGTATTTTATATTCCACAATGCTGTTCACAAACACACTCTGGACACATGTACTCACACACACACAAGGTAAGTTCCATCTGCTAACTCAGCACTTTCCAACAGGCAGGTCCCATGCTGCATGCAGCCTGCAAGGATGTACAACATGGCCCTAACAGCCACCACCCCTTTCTGGCCCTAACACAAATTTCCTCTTTGAAAAACAAGCTCAACAGGCCTGTCCAAGACTTAGAGTAGACGGAACACAAGTGACCACTAGTGAACCCACTAGAGGCCACTGTGGTGTCATTGCTTTCTGTGACTTGCCATAAGGCAAGCCATGGCTAACAATATAATCCTGATTTTCTTCAACAAGTTTTGCCATCTCTCCCAAAACATCCTGTCCTTGAGAACCCTTAGCAGAAATGTCCAGAAAAGAGGACATTATCTGGAGTAGGATTAGGTACTGGAGATACATAGTCTGAGTGTATCATGAATGCACAGTGCATGTGTGATTTTCTCTCCATGGGGTACATTAAGAATGTCGTGGGGAAATGTGAATGAGGCACCAAGGGCAAGAGCCACAGCTACATGTGCAGATGTATCTCACATGACTCAGTGCAATAGAAAGCACCTTGCAATTGGATGTTCTGTGGTATGTACAGTGGAAAAGCTAAAGACAAAATTTAAGGGACTGTTTTGTTTCCAGTATCACAATTAGACAAAGAACGAGATTGCTAGGTAACTCAAAAGGAACACAGGAATCCAACTTCTGATCATCAGTTAACAATAAAACAATTGTAAGAAGTGGGGTGTAAAGGTAGAATTATCATGGCAAAGGAGTGCATCCATCTTCTTCCTACACATCTCCCCACATAGTGTAAAGATGTAAATAGTTTATGCAAGAAAATGTCTTGACCATGATCTGCTTCAGGATTGCCTGTACACAGCTTCTCCCCACTGAGAAGCAAAAATATTAACCATAAATAGAACAGCCAATAGAGCACACAACTCTACTCACCTACCCAAACTTCTCTCTTCAGTCAGATTTTTTGAAAATTTCAAGAAAACTTTTACTGAATGCTATGTTTTAAGATTCCATACAGACAGGTATATCAACTTGAAACATACACTACACCTTCTATCCACCTAAAAATTGTAAGGTAAGAGGCTCGCCTAGTTTCCCCTGTTCTTGACTTTGTTTCTGGTCAATCAGCATTCTCTGATATTACTGAAATTTAGAGTTGCAAAATGCTCATTTAATCGGTTACCTGCTCAGTGGCACACCAGCTTTTTCTGCATTATTTATTACTAATCTTACAATTCTAGTAGATTGTTAATAATTTTGAAAGCAAATTTCCATACTGTTTTCTTCTATGTATTTCCTTTACTTAAAAGCTCACAGTCAGAAAAAATTAATGAAATACTGACGTAATTTCAGAGCTTCATATGCAACCTGCAAGCATGATACTAGAGTAGGTGGTCTTGAGAGGTGTAGATCAATGGCAATACTTTTGAGTTAAGAGGGGCAAACTTTATTTCTTTTGTATTTCCAATCAATCAAAACAATAAAAAGCAGGAGGAAGTGTCCTCATTTTCCCTTCACATCTGTAAGTTTTCTTCAGGACAAGCCTACAAAGGGAATAAAGGTTTACCTCCAGAGTTTTGCAGCACTGCAACTGGCTTTCATTTCCAAACTCCTCATTTAGTGTAAGTATAGTATAATCACCTATTTTCACATGGAACTTTAATGGAGAATGATGTGCAGAGATTATAAAAACAGAAACATTAAAAATGTGCTTGTAAATTCAAGCAATTGCATTAGGCCTCTACAGGACAAAGAAAATCCTGCTTAAGGGTTTCCCAGAGTGAAATAAACTAGCAACTAGCATTTACAGGCTTGTTCTCTTTCTGTTTTATTTTGCATAGAGGTCAGTCTGGATTTTAAACAGTGCAATTACCTGGACAACATGACAATTCTTAGAGTTATTTGTTTAGTTTTACAAGAAGCAGCTGTCATTCCCTGTTAATCCTTTATATCTATATTTTTTCACACTCATAGCTTCGGTATGGTATCTTACATAATACTTTAAAGTCTGCTAATCCTATATTATTAAAACCTCCACTTTTTAACTGCTTTCACTGTAAAATATGAACAAGCTGTGTTGTCATGGATACATAAAGATTAGGGAAGGGGTAAAACTATCACAAAACCTGCATGCATGAATAACCTGAATTATGAAAGCTTTTTTCCCCGCACACATGATTTTGCAAACACAGTTGCTCTATTTAGCTGATGATTTTGAAATCCAAAACAATTGCTTTATCTGAAATGCTTTTTCTACAGTTAATAATACTGCACAAGCTCACTGAAGTGCCCACAAAGCAATGCCAAAACCTAGCTTCTGTACTCACGTTCTTTTTCTTTCTTAGAACATCTTTTTATTAGTTTTTAAGAGTCATGGCTATGTTTGACACTGTATATCCTTTAAAGCAGCTGGACTTTCTTCTTCCTCCAGTTGATACCCAGTCTACCTCCAGTCTATCTGTTGATGGACCCAACAAAATACTTTTATATAATTTCCTAACTATTCAAATATTATTTTACTTCAGACAAGATAAATCTTTAAACAACCAGGACAAAACAGAGGAAGGAAAAACCGCACAAAACCAAGAAGTGGAAGTAACACCATTGGTGTTACCCCAGACAGTAAGCACCTTTTCCTACTCCCCCCTTGGCAAGTTTTGACACTACTCCTAACACTATTCTGACTCTCAACTTGACCTGCACAGAGAGGTGCTGTGACCAAATTTAGAGATGTTCTAAACAGCAAAGCCAACAAATTGTTTACCTCAGCTACCACCTTCATCAACAATGAACTTGGCTACTCCAGGAAGACACTTGGGAAAATGACAGAAGGGAAAGGGGGAAAGGAAATATATAAAGGGCAAGATAATTTCTGTAAAAAAATATTTTGGGCCTTTAAAAAAAATCTGAAAATCATGAAATAAAAAGACCCTGTTATATTACACATATTAATGTATCCAATCTTGTACCGTGTGCACTACTTGCACTTTGATACCTACATCTGCAGATTAGCATCTCAGATTCTAAGTGGTGACAACACACAGAACAATTTTACTACATTGAAAAGCTAATAGAAAATCACTGTTTCGTTTATAAAACATTTATGGAGCACAAGGCAGATTTTAAACCCTTAAATAAGTGAAGAAAAGAAATTATGAAGAACCACAGGTTAATAAAAAATGAAAGAACTGAATAAAAGTTAGCATATAAAACGCTGCTTCTTCCATTGAAAAATCAGTTTCTTCATAAAAAAAAGAAAACATCTTCTACTATGCCTTGTGAAATACTTTCATGAGTAAAATTATTTACAATAACCAAAGAAGCATCAAAAATTTGTACATGCTCAGCTGAAACAGAAAAATGAACTACATAATACACCAGTAAAGCTTAGTGAGATCTTCTGATATACCTAATTTTGAAGACTACCTGCAATGTCAAAGGCCTTGAAATGTTTGGATTAGGTGATATACCAACTTTTCAAATATACATATATAGCTAATTTCCTACATACTGCTTTTTCTAAGCCACTTGAATTCTAAGAGCTGCTATGAATCTAAGAAATAGAAAAACCTCCTTACAAAATCCCATTAAGTTTTACCACTTTAAACTCTTCCCATATCAATCTGTGCTGGCTATGATCTAACTCCCAGAATAACCTTCTCCATCATTTTGCCAAGCACTGAAATGAGACAGGCCTGTAACTGACAGCATCCTCCTTCTTTCTCTTCTTGAAAACTGGAATAATATTTGTTAGCTTCCAGCTGACTGGGACCTCTCCAAACTCCCAGCCAGCCGAAAAATAATGGAGAGGGGCCTTGCTCTCAAAGTGTCTCAAAGTCTGAGACACTTTCTCGCCTCTTCATTAAGCACTTGAGATCCTCCTCATTTGGTCCTGAAATGCCTTCAATTTCTAAGCAGCTTGTAAAGTAGCATTAAAATCACTCAGAACTGTGCCAGTAGCTGAATAGTAAGCTTTCTGATTCACTGAATTCTAAAAATCTGTTACAGAAGAACGTACCCTTACCCTGTGATTTCTTCCTACTTCTACTCATCATGTCAGAGAAAGGGCACAAACACTGAACAAGTTCAAAGTTTACTCATCAAATGCTGAAAATTGTGGGCTGTTTCAACAGGCTATGTTATCAAATAAAGGAGACTTTTTAAAAATTGAATAGATTTTCAACCTAAAGAAGGAAGATAAAAAGTTTTTCTATTTCAATGTGGTGCAGAAGACAGTGATGCTGCAATTTGGCTTTAATTAAAAAAATCCACTAGAAAAATCCACCAAAATACCGTACATTACAGTTACAAAACTTACAAAAAAGTAAAATACATGAAAACTTCAGCAAACTGGTGCTTGGTAGCACTGACTGGAAGATGATTTAGACAACAATTCTTTTGATGCTCATTTCAAAAGTACTCTCTGCTATGTTACAGACAGCAGTCCACACACAGACAACTGAATGTATGACTGCATGGATACAGCACTGGTCAAAGTGATGACTGTGGACAGATTCCCTTGCAGGCTCATTGATATTTCTTTCTCTATTCCAACATTACAGAGATGAGAAACTGCTCTAAAGCTCAATGTGGAATTCAGTTGCTCTTGTTCAGGTTCAGAAGAAACAGGATTACTAGTGGTTTCCTGCCTTCCCTAGCTAGTGGCCTGCCCTGCAGTAAACATCTATAGACTGCTAGGCATTTCTCTTATAGGCACTTTAGAATTTTTGTAAGTCACATGGGGGCTTCAGTGGCTAACACCGTGGTTTTGATTTACCACAGAAAAGTACTGCTACAAAATGCACTGCAGTATATGCATTGATTTGTAAAAACATACCAGCCTATTATATTATTCATATGTGTTCATGTTACATGTCATTTCCCAATTCATAACACTACAGCTGACAAAACAATACTGTTGCTCAAGTCTCTTTCTTTTCACTTGTCTAGTAAATTAAAAAAAAATTAACAGTTTATGAAATTTTGCAGTTTCAAGGTACAAATTTTGTACAAAAATTCTACAGTAACTGGTTATCCATATAAAAACAATCCAGTGTACTTCAGGATTCACAGAGTGGGAAAATAAAAGGGAACCCAGTATGAAAAATATCTAGAAGTTTCAGTCTTCTAGATTTAAAGAAAAGTGGGACATTCAACCAGAGTTCTTTGACATAAAGCAAGATTTTTTCTAAGGAAAATTAAGAAATTTTTCCCTGTGAAAAGGCAATATCTACACCCCTTATTTTCTTTACTTTCAACGACGTTTTTCCTAAGAGGGAAAAAGCAAACTACTTTAAAATAATGAAAGACTGAACTTTTACACACTATGGGCATCGTGGCATACCTCCTGAATGGCTGTCATGACAACATGTTGAACTGATTCTTCCATCATCATTATGGTCTGGATGTACTCTGAAAATAACAGCATTTTGAAATGTCAATGTTGATACTCAAGTCATAGAAGAGAAGATCAGAAGCTGCATTCTTCCTACAAAATGACTAGATGCCATGGATGACACGGAAGTGTATAGTCAAGTTCCGTCGCAACAAATTCAACAAGATTTTATCACAAGCCTGGTCAGACACAAATCCAGGCTTATTTGAATTCTGCAACAATGAAAAAAGTACGTGACTACCTTTTTTCCTCCCCTGGCATTTCACACTTTTGAAATAACTACTTTTATCCTTTTCTCACTTTGTTCCCAAACTGTTCAGGCTCTTGAAGTACATGATCCATGCATAGGTTGTCCTTTCCTGTAAGTGTAACAATAACAGCCTGCCTTCCTACAGCATCCTCATTTTTAAAGCATTTTCATGTTCATTTTCATTTTTCATTGCTCTTATTTCTGTGATACATCATAAATTAAGTCCTCTCCACTTTTTAAGTTCTCAGCTATGTGTACATGTGAGCTACTCAAGAGGTACCCTGTAAGATGATACAGCAGTCAGAACAATAACTTCTGACATTTAGACTAAGTCAAGGAGTAAATGATTTGCCCAGTACAATATGGTTTCCAGTAAAACATCATCTCCTTTTTTCCTTTAATGATGTGATTAAGAGAAAGTTGCTGAGGAAAAAGTCACCTTCAGGTAGGTAATTTGTTCATAATGAATCTCACTCAAAGTACCCAAGAATTTTTTTCTTTGTAGACTGATTTTTCAGCTTAGCAAACCAAAACTGAAAATATGCATCTTGGAAGTAAATTCAATTCCAGTGTGAGTCTCCAAAAGTAGTGAAGCTTATACCAAAAACCAATTACTATCTGTACAACAAAATAATGTCATCACTATTTAAAAAAAAACCGACCTGTTTCTGACAGAAACCCAAGAAATATATTTTTTCTCCTTAATAGTTGCACAATAACCAAGAAAACATGTTTTCAAAATTTATTACCTTGCTTCTGTTCACAATTCACAGCACATCCCAAAATAAGCTGAAGCATTCTCCCAAGCTCTGCAGCATCAGCATGTTCTCCAATCAGGTTAACATCAGGAAGGGTGAAGTCATTTATCTGCTGCCCTAGAATCTGCATAAAGACAAAGTACATACATGGCTGTATCACTGCACATACACATATCAATTTATTTCATAAAAAGATGATTCAGAATCAACAACAGCAATTCACTCTTACTTTACCATAGTTTTGAGTACACCTTCAAAACAAACTAAATTGCTTAATATCTAACATCCCACTATAGAATCATACTGTTTGATACAAGTAATACTTGGGAAAAGACAAACATGACTGTCTCAACTCACAAGCAACTGCTAGATAAACACTTAGCATGAGTCTTTCTCTTCAGATAAGAAAGCTAACCAAAGCAGGCCACCACAGGGCTAATTAATTTTTTTTAAAGAATTCCATTAAAAACACCCAACTATAAACACCTACTGTAGCAGAGGATATTACACACATATCTGACATTTCTTACAATTACAAAGTCAGAAAATTAAATGTTTTACCTATGCAGTACATATATCTAACACTGACAGGTGACAAATACAAGACAGCAAGAAACTCAGATCACTACACCTTACACTTTTAGCAAATTTAAGGATATTTGGCAAGTCTTACAGCTAAGAAAGCTGTTCCATGGAAAAGAATCTGAGGTAGTAGTACAATGATATGTAATTAAACAGCCCACATGCAGAACGAAAGAAAGAACCCCGCAAAACAAAAGCCCATGTGACTCGCAATTAGTGTTATCTGATTTATCATTAAAGATCATTAAGGATTAATGATTGTCAGTAGAAGGAACCAGACAATTCTGCTAAATTGCCCTTTACTGAACAGAGGGTTGAAAATATGAATATGAAATTTGGAATTAAACACATCTCTGACACATTAATTGCAGATAAAAAGAAACTGTAACTTCTTAAACAGGGTGCAATAAGGAAACAATGACTATATAGAGGGAATCAGTCATGTGTTTGCTGCATGCTCCCTTTTCTGCAATACCTAAGAAAAACAGAAATCAGGTTAAGGCATTTACAAAAAAGATAGCATATAGAAAGGATACAAAGAAAACAAGCTATTCTAAACTTTATTAGGGTTGGGCTTCGTGGAAGTGTTGTGGTTTTCTTCTGATTATGTATGGTGTGTTTTGTGTTGTGGAACTGTAGGATTTTAAGCAGTTTTTTTAAAGAATTAATTTCAACACTACTAAAAATCTCTGTTCACTTTAACAGACCCAGATTCACTCTTGCTGGAAAAGACTTCCTTTAGGTCAAAAGAATTCTGTGAATGCATCAACCGCAATGGAAGATATTACTATTGTACTGTATTTGTACAGACTGCATTAACAGAAAATACAGCATGTTTTGATTCTGATATGCATTTATATATTGATTTGTAGTTCCTGAATTTCTTTCAAATGCAATGCTGGGTTTAAGTTAACAACACTACAATGATTTCAGAGTCACTGACAATAAAACTCCTGTTGAGCAAACCTGAAGGGAATAGGTAAATTGGCAAGCACTAGGAAGCAACCGAGGATGTGAATGTGTGAACAGTTTGAAAAAAAAAAAAAAAGAGAAAAAATTTAATTTAAAAAAAGCAAAAAAAACCTATCAAAAGCCCTGAAAGAAATATGAAGGATATACTCTCTAATAACTATCTTGAGATGAAAAAGAGCATTTAACCCATTTTCAAAAGACAAAAATTTTCTACATTTACAAACAAATTTAAGTTTCAGAGCAGCAGAGGTCTGCAGCAAGATTAACTGAGGAAGAACAAAGCATGAAAGCTGTAAATAGTTAACTTAGGGTTGTTGTTCTTCTGTACTTCAATGGACAATGACAGCAGCATTTTTACTGATTGTTCTTCTGAATGCGATACAAATTTCTGAATTTTTGAGGATGAACAACATTAACATACACATTTTTCAAAGGCTTTTAGCTACATCAGGTAAAATCCACATGATACATATCTATATTTTCATGGTGGGGGAGGGAATAATGTTGAGGAAAACATAAGCAGAATTCATTAGTAGAATCCAGATTACCTCTACTATTACCCCCAGCATTGCCTCAGCAGCAAAAATACCAACCTAAACCAAAATCCAGTCAGATTTATAAACATGCACTACCTTTACAGAGATTAATCAGCTTGAAACTGCTCAGAACTTGCCTAATAGTAAATTTATTACACCAGAGACTTAATCATCATACATACTAACCAATCAAAAAGAAGCTTGCATCACTGTCTTATTAATATTAATTTTCCATAATATTAACTTTCCATTATAAAAACCTGATCTGTTTCTTTTTAGTGTTTCCAGTCATGACCAGCTTGCTTAATCATCAGTTCTCAACATTTATTGAAACACGGATACCTAATCATTTACTGAGAAGATGACCTCCTAAGACTAATTTTTTCTTTCTGAAGTACTTCAATTTATTAAGAAATAACTTAATCTCTGTAGTATTTATGAGAAGACAGTATTTTGAAACAAGCAATGCCTACAACATGCACATTATGCATTTTGTGCTGCTGCCTGTACAGATCAACTTCTCTCAAACATCACTGAAAGCATATTTCAGCTGAAGATTCACCACCGAAAGAAAAAATACTGTCTCCTCTAGAGTAATTAAGTGCTGAGTTTGCTCAAAATAAGAGAGAATGACAAGGACTGAGTCCAATACACCTGAATTAAAATATTTCATTTAAAATCTTAATGTGGGGAGAGGCTAGAAATGCTCTTTACTCACTCTCCTCAAAAGAAAAGTAAGGAACAGGTTTCAGCTGCAGAGGAGAAAGGAAAAAAAAACCAGATACAGCTACATTACAGTACACGAGACACAAAGTTCATCATCAGAACATAGCCAGTAAAGCCATCTACTCTTCACATGAGAAAATTTGCATATCAGGCTTCCCTGGAAATCCTGAAAATTCAACAAAGCAGGTGAGAAGGTTTAAGGAAAGCCAAGACTTTGGAATAGGCCATGAATCACTATATATGCCCAAATGTTTGCAAGAAAACATCAGAATTTAACCTGCAGGATACAATTGTCTTTAACAGCTATAATACCTAACTCGAAACTTCAACTAAAATACGTAACTCAAAAGGCAAGTAGATGCAGATTAGTTCAAATGGTTCTTACCTCATGGTTGTAATCCAGTATTCCTTTTAAAATTTTCTTCAGGTTGCTTACCTATTTGACAAGAAGGAGGAAATAGAATAAATACAGGGAGTATTTTACAGAGAAATGATCATGAAGTGGGTAATCACAGAAGAATCACACAAAAGAAGGATATAATTACATCTATTTATCCGCAGTTAAATTTAGAATCATGAAAGTTATGCAAAAGGCTCTTATGAACAGACTTCCAGATGTGATCACAAATCTTTATTAATTCACAGAACCCATTTAAATTTATGAAAAATAAAGCATTGTCTTGGATAGGCTTTAAATCAGATCCTATGGCATGAATGTTTTTAGATACTTGTTTATTTTAGGATTGTCTTTGCAGAAGTTGAAACATTATTTTCCTCCTTTCTTCTCTTGAAGTATCCTAGTAATCTACTTTCTGCAGAGACCAACCTCTTCTTCCAAACCAAAACCAGCTACTGCTCAATATCATCCTTTATTCCCAACCCATACAAACCCAGGTTTGTTATTTTTCTCATTAATTACTCCTCTTAGTTCTTTCATTTTTGTTCTTGTCATTCTCTGTCCCCCCCCTCAGTTTTTACAAATAATGTCTGCCTTACAGTATCTAGCAAAATTCACATTTCCCATGATGACTTCGCTGCTATACAAAGGTAGCTTCTGTTCACTCGCATAACCAATGGCACCAATTCAGTACCTCCTGCTGTACAGAATGTATGTCACATTCCTCTAGTACTGAGTATTGCTCCCTTCCCAGCAAAAATCCATTTGCATCAAGTCTGTGAAAATAGTGTGTTCAAAATTATAAAAATGCCTGTGGTGAAATTCAGGTGAAATTCAGACCAAAAAAAAAAGAATCTCTGCTGGAAGTAACTGCTAGAGATTACCACCAATTACTGTTCAAGCATTTAAGAAAAGAATTTAGATAATAGAAGCAGTGCACTGTTTTGTGGGACAGAGGTGCAGTTGAGGGAGCTGGGGTTGTTTAGCCTGGAGCAAAGGAGGCTCAGGGGTGACCTTATCACGCTTTTACAACTCCCTGAAAGGCAGGTGTAGACAGGTGGGGGTCAGCCTCTTCTCCCAGGTAACAAGAGATGGGACAAGAGGAAATGGCTTCAGGTTTTGCCAGGAAGAGTTTAAATAGGGTATCAGGAAATATCTCTTTACCAGAAAGGGTTATCAAGCATTGTAACAAGCTACCCAGGACATGACTGTCACCATCCTTGTGGTGTGCAAAGAGCTGCGTAGATGTGGTACACAGGGACATGACTTATTGGTGGACTTTGCAGTTTATGGTTGAATTTCATGATCTTAAGGATCTTTACCAACCTAAATGATTGTACGAGTGAAGTTTAAACAGGATCTGCAAAGACTAAAACTGACAGAAAGAGGATTCACAAAGTTTTGTCATTGACAGCAGCCACCACAGCAGGAAACTGTGGAACTGCATGAAAGGAGAGGAAACCCCTCAAGTTCTAATTGGCTTTGAAGCCCACAGTAAATTTTATATTCTTAAATACATTCTTAAATATATTTAAGATATAAATTAAATATATTTTATATTCTTAAATATATTCTTAACTGCATTCCAGAAATACCTAGTTAGGAGACTCTGTCCACTGACAGAAGTTATTTACCTTTCAAATGACCTGATGGTTGTTAGGATACGTGATACTGAAATCCAGGGCAAACTCAACACTTCAATGTGGTTAACAAACAAAATGAGATGATGAAAGTAAATTCCAGACTGAAGAAAGGAACAGGATACACACACTAAAGGATTTTTGCCAAGAAAATCAAAGTGATAACAATCTGATTACCTGATTCCTATTAATCTACTCACTTTTGGAAAAAAGTGCCATAAGTTGATTCTTTATTAAGATATAGGAACATTCTGACTGTCTCCATAATCACTGAATTTTAAGTCATACAAGAAACAAAAATTCATTTGGACCTAAAAAGCGACACGTTAAATACCCTGACAACATAGAATGAGAACTGGAGATACTACTGTATAGCATGTATATGAGAACATTTATTCTCACTCCCATAATGGCATAATAGGCAGTTTTTCACCTTCTACACTAAAGCACATACTTTTTCTGTACTATTACACACAACACAGCATGGTCCTCCAAGAGCTGCAAGGATTTCCTAGGTGTCTGCCCAAGAGCAATCAAGACCACCACTCAAAGGCAATGCACAATCATAACCAAAGTCTCCAATAGATTTAAGAATTTAAAGAAATTAAGAAATTTTATTTTTATGTCAAATCACCACAAAGAATACTGCACTGATTGGAATTTTATTTTCAAGCTTGATTAATTAAAATCTTCTGGTTTATAATTTACCTGAGTCTGCTGCAGAAAGAGCCATGGAAACGCAAGGGCCATGTTGCAGAATTTAAGTCCAGTTTACCGATGAGAACATTTGTGAGGAACCTTGAACTTGAACATAATCCCAAAAAAATGAGAAACCAAACGGAAACCTGCGAAATACTTCTCTTCCCCTCTCCTTGTAAGCATTTTTGAATTAAAATTCCTTAAACACAAAGAGCCAACTTCTTCTATGTAACTTTTATAGTGCTTGGAGTTGAGATATTGGAACAAAACTAATATTGAGCAAAATTCATCATGAAAATGAGCTTATAGGGCAGCATTCTTGAAATAAGAGAACACCAAACAAACTGAACAAGAAATCTTTGCAGTCCTATTTCATCCCACTGTCAATCAACAGTACCAGGGTAGCTTGTTTTCAAGAATTAACTGTACCATCTTTGTATCTGGCACACAATCAGACAATTGTGAGGTTAAAGCAGCTTCTTTATAGACTTCTTTTAAGAGTAAAACTGACTTAAACTTAACCATGATCTTCAGTATTACTCAGACAGCTCTCGATTTTTTTTTCTAACTTGCTTGCAATCAATAAACTTACATGGTTTTACTGCCCCAGCAGAGAGGTGATCATCATAGGGAAACTACCACAAATATTTTGTACTTTGAAATTGAATTAACTTAAACCCAGTAGCATTTATGAGGTCAAAGCATGTGAAAGAAGACCTCCAGCAGCTGAATGTAAATGAACAAGTGTTAAAGACAATCCATTAGATCAGAATTCTAAATCACAGCAGGTGACAGTTCTTCAGAATTACTTTTCACTTTCTTAAGCACATAGGAAAACCTAACTGTAGTTAAACAAAGACCATTAGATTATATGATGTCAGAACACAACAGCCAGAATTGCTAATGTAGATATGACTATAAAGTACTAAATCATTGTTCAGATATCAGCCCATGACCACATGGGATGCCTACTTGCTTGCATCAGCTTGCATCAGCGACCTTGCATTAGTTCTTCCTTTTCCATAAAAATATACACTCTACCCTCCCAAGACCTTGTAACATTCATTCCCTGCAGCCACACGTCTGCTGGAAAAAAAGTGAAGTTTACTGGGGTAAAAAAAGTGACAAGTATGCTTCATTTCACCTCAAAAATTTGTCACAATTCACAATAGATGGACCATTAAGTATTTCTAGACAAACCTCTATCCATTTTCAATCTCTTTACCATGTGGCCTTTCAGTTTTACTTTCCCAATCTCACATTATGAATGACAGGATATCTGCATCCACAAAGGCAACTTGAATATTCTCACTCCTTTGAACACTTAAATTTCACTAATACCGACACCAGAGTTGTGTGGGTGTTCTTTATGTTAAATTATCATTACCACCTCTGTTAACAGGCATCTTGGCTGTAGTATAGCACTATATACTAAACACACAGTTCTCAGTATGAGACTGACCCTTATTACACAGCATTAACCTGATAAACTGACTGGAATGAAAGCAGAGGTGACGTGATCTGCCAACACCATAAGACTTAATGGTTGCTTGTTTTTTTCTCCCATTTTTCTTTTATTGGCACTTGTCATATAAAATCTCTATTTAATTACAACTTACTGTTTCCAATCTCAGGTTTGTAATTGCAGTCTGTCTAGATTTCTCTTTTTACTAATACAGTTGTGCAACAAAGGGAAAGGCCAACAATGTAGGCAATAGAAAATGCCCTTAAGTTTGTGTTTTGTTGACAAAAAGGGAGCATGGGTTATCTAACTTCTTGGTTTTTCTCCAACATTATGACAGCCAGTCTCCACTTTTGCATTACCCTTATATCACATGTATGACTGAAACCCTGTTTGTGCTGAAGGCTCTGTGTAAGTTGCCTTTTCATTTTTTTATTTCAGATCTTGAATAACCTCTGGAAATGTTGCTAGGGCACACTTTCAAGTGGCGTGGGAATTCTTAACCAATAAGCTTCGGGTATCTCATTAAGGTACATTTTTATCTGTTTGCAGTTAACAGGTGGGGTGAGGGGTGGGTGGACATGGGGGTGTGGGTGGGTGTGTGCACACACACCAAGAAGGGGAGGGAGCACGTGTGTGCACCATTTGTATCACTCTCACAGGCATATGGTTTCTGATTTAAATTGCATTTTGCAGGAACATGGGTCATCACCGATTATAGATGGGACCTAGAGAAAGACTAGGTAGTGAAGGTTTCCTTGCTACTATAAACATCAATAAAACTACTTTAAATTGATGCTGTAGTCTGAATGCCAAAATAAGAAGTTCAGAAGAAAAAGTCAGAAATCAAGCTGACCAATGTGTTTCCTATCCTTCCTAAGCCTCCCACACTGAATGGAAGGGGACGGGGGGAGAGGGGGACTTTTATGCAATCCCTCAGACAGCCAAGGGTTTATTTTGTAATTGCCAAAACTGATTCACATGTATCAAATCAGGTTTTTTTTCCTTGATTAGGAAATTTCATTTCTGCAAAAATTTGGCAATCAAATTCTTTTCTAAGCTGCTTTTCATTTTCAGTATAGGTTTTATGTTCAAGATGTCATTGTCCTCAGCCATGAAATACTATGTTGTACACAATTTAAATCTGGACTATACAGAAGGGTTCATTGTACATGAGGAAAGAGTTAATGTCTTTGCTTTTTTTTTTTTTTTTTGTAAACCATCATAAAATTGCAGATGAGGCAGCAGTGAAAAGTCATTTTGCTGCCCAAGGGAAAACACAAACTACTATATACACTGATGTATGCTATGAGCATGAAATTTTAACCCTCAAGAAATAACAACATTTCTCTACTAAATACAGTAGACAAAGATCTGGTCAGCTCTAAGAACCAGAATGCTTGCTGAATGGTTCCTACTTTGCAAGCTCTCCAAGTTTTAGCATTTCCCTTTTTCTCTCCTGGGCATTGCTCAATTTCTCAAGTCTGGCAACTTGCCCTGAAACCAAGAATTTAAAAACATCCCTGTGAGTTTTTTTCTTCAAATGATACAGCAACAGCAAAAACCTTGCAGTTATCAGAAAGCAGAATGCCAAAAAAACCAAACTAACCAAACCCATGCCTCCTCCTCCCCACCAAAAAAATCTCAGCCTTATGTTCTTGTTTCTTCTCTATACAGGACAACACACAATTTAAAATTAATAATCACATCACTCACTACCTTCTCCCAGGTAACAAGTGACAGGACAAGAAGAAACAGTCTCAAGTGGTGTCAGGTAAGTTTTAGGTTAAATATTAGGCAAAAGATTTTCATGGAAAGGGTTGTAGAGCATTGGAACAGACTGCCTACCAAAATGGTAGAGTCATCGTCCACGGAAGTACTCAAAACAGGTGCAGACATGGCACTTGGTGACATAATGGGTTGTGGTAAACACAGCGGTGGTGCTAGATTTGACAGCTGGACTCAATCTTAAAGGTCTCTCCCAACCTTAACAACTCTATGATTCTATCATTTTCTGAGTGTTTCCAGTGGTTAGTGAACAGTGGTTAGGTGGGCTGTACAAGACCTACACTAATCTCTACCAGCCCTCCTAACCAGTTTCACAAAACATCCTACACATTACATTTAGATTGTTTTTCTGTATTTCCCCTACTAGACCAGCTCCTTTATGTAGTTCATCACATCAAGAGTTTGTGCAAGTGGTGACTGTTATACCAGATGGCATCAGAGACAAAGAGTGACCACGTTTAGCAGCAAAATAATGCAGCTCATTACCACAACATTTGAGATAATCCAGTTATCACTTCTCATGGTACTTCTTAAAGTATGAAGGGAAAGCTATATTCTAGAGTCATGCAAGTATGATGCCCAAATCTTAAATCCAATAATGAATACATTTCTAAAATAAGGTTGTAGTGAGGTGAGGGTCTGTCTCTTCTCCCAGTTAGAAAGTGACAGGACAAGAGGAAATGGCCTCAAGCTGCACCAGAAATTGGTTATTATGAAAAATTTCTTCACCAAAGGCATTGTCAAGCATTGGAACAGGCTGCCCAGGAAGGTAGTTGAGTTACTATCCCTAGAAGCATTTAGGAGAGGTGTAGATGTGGAGCTTAGGGACATGGTTTAGTGTGGACTTGGCAGAGTTAACTTGATCTTAAGTCCTTTTCAAGCTGAACAAGTCTATTAATAGAAATGCACAGAATGAAGTGTTCCTACAAGCCAGGCTTTAAATGAAGGATTGGATGATAGACATTTGGAAAACTACACTACTAATAATGTTTACTCACATATAAAGAACAGTTGGCAAAGTATAGGATTACTTCCTGATCAAAAAAAAAGAGTTAAGGTATCACACTTGTGGCTTTTAGTATTCTTCACGAAAAGGAAAGTGGTCTATAAAAATGTATACAAAAAGCTGAATTATATATATTTCTTAAACAAAACAAAAAAATCAATCTTTAGTCATTGTTTACATGGACACTTGAAAAACAAGATGGAGTGACATCAGCAAGAAACTGAAATTTGACCTGATGCTTTGCCAACCTCAGCCACATAAGGAAGTTACTAGATTGTGCAGCTTTTTTTTCTTTTTTTTCACACCTGGTAAGCTTTCACATCTGCCAAATTGGTGGGAGACATGAAAATAAAATATTTATTCTTCAAATTCCATATGACAGTTATAGAAGCTGCTGCTCCACGTTCAGTCAGCTCAAATGCTATTAAAATGAACAGTTCTCAGTTTGTTATCCTCCACATTTAACAGCCAGGACTTCAATATTCATTTGGAAAAAAAAACCAAAAAATATTTTACAGAAAAGTAAGACCTTATATCCAGCTGTTCACTTGCAATTCTTTGAGCAGTCTATTTATATTAAGCGCACTACATTAAGCAGAGGCCAAAAGAGTCCTAAAGCTTTTTAGGGATCATGTCTTTTATTCAGCAGCCAGTCAATATAGCCTCATCAATGTACCCTCACTTGTGCTGGCAGCCCTAGTAGACAAAAACATTCTAAAGCATTCCAGGCTTCACACAGCTGGTCAGACAGCAGAAACCATGCTGATACACCTTCCTGGCCAAGTCAAAACATAAACAGCAGCAGCGTGCTTCCATCTTTGTCTCAGGCAGCATTCTGTCTCTGTGTGTCCCTGCAACTCAGAAAGTGATGTAGACAAGCCTTCAAGTACTAGAGCATTTCACAGTTTTAGTCCTTCCCCAGATGCTCAGAATGGGTTTTGGTGGCTGGAACAAAATGGTTTTACAGGAAACAAGAATCAACAGTAAATTCGTAACTATTTTTCTTCCCCCAAATTAGTCAGAAATTCTGAAAATGGAAAAGCACATAGATCATTCTCTGAACAAAACTAGTCAAAAACTACACTAACATTTGCATGCGAAACCGTGTTCTTCAGATTCTAAAGCAAAATGTTCCTCATTCATAGTTCTTGTTAATTCTATGTCCTTCAGCTTTGCAGAGAAGTGCTAGAATGCCAAGTGATACAAATGACTCAGCAAACACACTGTGGTTAAAAATCATGCTGAGTAGAAACACAGAAAAAACATTACTTCCTCCCTTAAAACTCAGTAGTTCTGCAGAGTTGACCAAAGACAAGGAAGTAACACTTTGCCATTTTTCTTTAAATATATTGTTTATTCTGTTCCTATTTTTATGCAGTTGCTTCTGCTTTTTTAAAAGCTGCTTTAACACTGTGCATTAAAAAAAATCTCTCATTCAACATTTGAAAAACAAGATGTAATTAATATATAGTATTTATTTTACTATTTTCCTTTTAAATCCTTAAGACCTGTCTACAAATTCAAAATGGCTATGCTAAAACTGTGCAGGACAATACAACATAAAACCAAGTAAGCATAATTAAAATGGTCTGAACTTCAAAATGCCATCTATAAAGCAAGATCCTAGTCCAGAAATGTGAGAATATTTAGACACAATATTGCATTAAGAACTGAAATACAGATTCACAGACAAGCAAAGTAAGTCAAATACCTTTAGCCTCCAATTATCTCCTACTTCCGTCTTGATTCTATTTAGCCAATTTTCATCAAAGTAAGCTGGATCTCTGAAAGATAGAAAGTGCACTCATTAAAAACACATCACAGAAATTGTGAGTACACATTAGTCATTAAGCTCCTATCTCAGGTTTGAGTTAATTTAAATGACTACCTCTTGTATCTGACACATGGCCTGAATACAGTAGTTCAGAATCCTGCTACTACTCACTTTTCTAAAAACTTTCACCCTGTTGACAGCACAGCTTCATTTTCATGCCATGAGAGCTTATGCTTTTGAGGAAGCTTCTTTGTATTTTGAATGCATCTTGTCAGTTTACCCTCCGTAAGTCCTACCTCTTAATTTTTCCTCTGGCGCTGCAGCAATATTTACTTGCATTTCTTAAAAGTGTTAAAAATTATTACTTTTCCACATATTATGGATCCCTACAATTGTACACTGCTTACAACTATTCAACTTCCAAAATAAAAGCCTGAAATGGAACAATACATACGCTGTCTTGATACAGTGAGAAGAACTAGGAAGCATCACTAAAGTTTTTACATCTAAGAACACACTTCACTATTTCACCTACCAAACACTCCGTTTTTGAAATTCTCTTTCCACAGTAACCCTACACAAATCTTTTTGTGAACACCCTTCCTCAGAAGTTTTTCTATCCTCTGCACTTTTGACAAGGCAATCAAGAAAAAGAAGAGAACTCCTACTGCTTGCAGAGTATACTTCTATCCTATGGACAACTTCTCCCTACTCATTTTTCTCCCAAGCATCTTCCACAAGCTGCTTCTTCAAGACACCTCCTGAGACTCTCTCTCCTGCTGCCAAGCTCAAAGATCATGTAAAAGCCTAATATTTTCTACTGCTCAGTTCAGTCAAACTTTCCCTTTATCATAGAGGATTTTGAAAATGCTATAATCAGAATAAAGGAGAAAGAATGTACTACATATAACTGGTTTTAAAGGAGTAGGAGAACATAAGGAAAGGTTCATATTTCACCAAACGTATGAAGTTAATACAGCCAGAATGAAACAAACCACCTTTCCATTGTTAGCAAAATGCTCTGAAGAGCTTGTGTTACAGTTTCAGGTGAAGTACTCTATTTTCTGGACTTACACTGCTGCATTTGCCACTGATTACTATTAGTGGCTATTATTAATAATACTAATACTATTATTATTATTTACCGCTGCACCTTCTACACATAGAAGGGTTCTGGACTGAGCTCTTTTTTAAGGGCAAGATACCATGAGATCTTTTGGCAAAACTTCAAGACAACTCTGAATATGCCTGGAAATTCAAATAACATCCATATCATATATACTGTAAACCAGCAATTACATCAGTACTTTTATGAGAGGACAAACTTTGCAGCCACACTTTGCATCTGACGCACAGTTTTCTCCACAGCGTCTTCACAATGCATCGAGGTCTGCAAGCTGTATTACAACTACAACACACAGCAATGGAGGAAGATCACAAACAGCAATGTTCTCTACTGACACATTTTCATTGCTATTTTTACACACTTTGTTACAGACTCTGGTGAAGATTACAGCATATTTCGTTTCCCTTGACATGGCATCTGCAAACATATATCTGGAAGAACAGCTTTAATTACTAGTTAAGTTGATGACTCCAAATTACTTCCATTCAAAAACAGTACAGTTCTAGCACAGATGACAGAATCTTAAATAACGAAACAAAGAAAGTAATGTCTTATCCAGACTATCATCTGTTTTTGAAATGTTTTCAAATAGCTTTCAAATGACCTCTCTGCCACAAGAAGACAAGTAAACCTAAGAAAGACATTGATTCAAGTATATATAGGATCTCTGACATACGAATAAAGTTCACATTCAGCTTTTACATGGAACAAATAGCTCTCCTTGCAAAAAGCCTTTAATTAAAAAGTCTTCACTTGCCTGATTTCCACTCAATTGCAATAAAATCATCTGGACACTAAGGAAAAGAATGACAGTTCAAATCCCATTTTAGGTGTGGGGTTCAAAAAACACCCTAATTTTTATTTTGCAGCTCGGGGTGGGGGTCTGTCGGACCCCAGATCGCCGTAATGTCCCGGATAGCAGATGTCTCCTCCAGGGCTTCAGGCAATCTCCCAAGCAGTAGGCCACCTTAGCAAGCGGTATCAGCTCTTAGTGAAATTCAGCTCTTAGTGATAATTCAGCTCTTTTGTGAATCCCGCTATTTGCTAAGGTGCCTTCAGCAGACGCAGGGAGGAGAGAGGAGGACAGCCGTGTGAGTTCCGCAGTTGTCTTTATTCCGAGGGGTTCTGCGAAGGGATCAGGGACAACTATCCTACCTTTACTGTGCAGGAGTGGGGTTTATAAAGGCTAAGGGGGTTTTGGAAAGTGTCCAATGGTAGAGGTCGAGGTAAAAGTAGCCTATGGTCTTACAGGGGGTTATCAGGGGTACAGAAGGAAGAGAGGTTTTCTTTTAGGTCCGCTTCTTCATGACTTAGCATTTTCTTATCTTAAGCTGACCTCCAGGGTGGCCTCACAGCCTCCATGGAGGCCTCACAGCCCCTGTGGCTGCTACACCTAATGACTGCCAAATGGGTCTTCTGGGCATTGCGAACACACAAGTAAGCTAGCTTAACAACAGACTCACAAATATAATGTATTTATGCAGCTGAGAAAGGAAGCAGGTATGACCTGTGCTTCCCCATCAAAAAAAAACCCAACAGGACTTCCTTAAGGATTGTACCTTGTAATTTTAAGGGTTGCACTTGGCCACTAACATCTTCAGCCGCTTCATGGCAGCAGTGCCCTGAATATATCAATCCTTGACATACCATTTTCATGGTAAATAATGGTTTTAAGAAACAACATGGGTAAGTATAAACAACATCCCACAAGCAAAATTGTATTTGGACTAACTCGACCAGCTGATACTGCATCCAGTTTTCAACAATAACAGCATCATTAAGGGCATCAGCTGAGGAACAGTAACAGGATTTCAGAGTTAGGTCCATCTTCACTCTGGAAGCCTGAAATTCAGCAGAAACTAAGCAGCTTTTCTCAGCTCCTACTGTAGTAAAAGTAACACATGGACCAGCAACTGTCTTATACAGTCTTGACGAGAGTCATAAGGTACCTATACTCTGATATATGTTATCAGACATACTTAAGGAAGGTCCCTGAGAAATAAATCTAAACTCAATGTGGTAGTCTTCTTCCACAGATCCCATTTGCTTTTTCATTTGTATCTATACAAACCTCATGGAAGCACCCAAGTGTCCAGCAGCTGATAAACAATCCAGTTGAAATCAATATCATGTAACAGTGGTCAAAATAGCACCAACAATTCTTTTTAGAGAACCTTCATACAGATGACACAAAAATGAATAGTACCCTGCAAAAACACTTTGCCAGGGACACAATAAGCAGAAAAGCAACAGGTTGGGTATCAACACCAATCAAATCTAGAATGGTCATCCTTTCCTTAATCTAATCACCTACTGTTATAATTTTCACTCTCTTCAAAAGTCTCATTAAAGTTAATTACTAATACCAACAGCAATGCTCTTTCTACATAATGAACTATTGGAAAACAAACCTCAAATAAAAACTTTTCCACAAGAATTTCTAAACATACTTTTAAAAAGGGGCTTCTAGATGTTAGATTGTTCACAGCCTTTGCTGCAAACAAGTCTCTGTTCGCTATATTTTTGGGGATCAGGATTCAATCAGAGTTCTTTAACCACCTTAGGCCATTTCATTTCAAGCAACAGCATACTTATTACAGTGTTTGAAAAAGCACCACCTAAGCAAATATGAAAATGTGTGGCTGAGAAGTGAGCAGCTAAACTATCAGAAAATTGATGGAGCATCTTCATTACCATGCGATGACTTGTGCATGAACTAAGTATTTTGAATTCAGTAAGTAGCTGAGCCTAGATACAAACTTCTACAATCTCCAGCACTGGATAACTTTCAGGTTTAAAAAAGTCTTTGTGTATCAATTGATCGTGGCGTACTATCGCAGTAGTACTGCAGATAACTGGGACTTTTCTTCAGAGCACAAGATACTTGTGCTGTTGTTAATGTTCTATCACTTCATGTGATGTTTTCAGCAGTGCTCATTTACACCATCTCCATCTTATTTTGTATGCAAATTTTCCTTTATTTAAGCAATCATCTCTCTGCATCACAGATGCCAAGAGACAGAAATATTCTTCTGAAGAAAACCAACCCACAGAGCATGTAGTACAACTCATGATTATTACTCATTTTAAGAGTGGTACAGTAAGCTGCTTCAAAAAATGTGTTTACAAAAATTTCCCTCACCCAGTGATATACAAAATCATGGCTTTTTGTGTTTTGCATGTGTCAAAATACACACAGCATGTTGCAACATATAACATATGAATAATCCATTGAGAGGGGCGCAATGCACAGATGACAAAAGAAAATATATACCATTTCTTACATTTACCAAGGCCAGTATGACAGAGGAAGAAAGCATCAAAACAAGAGGGACACCTGGTATTAAACAGTCTCCAGAGTGGGATGAAAGGAAAATTTTAAAACGTAGTATAAAACAGGAAATCGTGCTATTCTAGGGATATCACTGGACAGTGAAAAGATAAGTAACATCAGAGCAAGCTACACAAAAAAAGGATGTGATTCAGAAGCAAGCTATGGCACTTCTACCAGCACAAGCTACACAATTTTAGGCCAACAGTCTACTAAGAAAAAAATTAAACATTTCATTTTGCTTCCACTCTTTACTCCTGCAGTACAGCATTCTTTGAAATAATAATCAACACTGAATGTGTACAGGCATTTTATCTTACTGTATTTCATATCAATGCTAGTCAGAGGGACCAGTGCTAGTCAGAGGGATCACAACATCTGAATAGAAACAATGAATCTTACAGAATAACACACAAAAGACAAGCTAAAACACAGGCTGAGTTTCTTCCTCCAAGATAATACAGTTAGCACTAGAGAATTACATTCAATGGTACTTTAAGCTGAAATTCAAAGATAAAGTTTTAGTGCTATAAAGGAAGAAAATGTCCTTCGGAAATTTACAAACACCTGTTTTTTAAAAGCTGAGACTGTAAGCAAAATGTTCATGCTTGGTTATGTAGAACATATTTCCGGTATTTGCTACTATACATTACATCAATAGTGAAAAGCTTCTGAAGGTGTCAGTAATTTTCTCTGTAACCTTTTCTTCTCACAGCTTCTTCCAGCAGTTTTGTTAAAGAAAATTCTGCTACATTTGTTGTGATGTCTGGCACTTACCTACAAATAGGCTGCTACTGTGAGTGCGAAAAATATTGAGGATGATATATGAAAAACTAAAGAACCGTAGAAGAAACTGTTAGCCCCTTCCACTTGGTACAAGTAATAGCTGGTTTTTATCAGCTGATGAGCAAGCAATGTTCTTCCTCTTCTCTTTCCTCTTTTCTTCCTTTTTCTGATTAAATCCTACAGTTCTGTTTTGTGCAAATTTTATGTATGTCTAAAACAACTAATTCCCTGAGCTAGTGATCTCTCAAAAACTGTTCCTCATCATGACCTACTATCTCCCATCCTCATAAGAACCAGTGGACTCTTCCTATGAAGGTACATGTAAGGGGAAAAAAATAGAAATAATAGAGTTCACTTTAAGTTTTTTGGAAGAAATGCTATCTTCACTCCTCTATCTAGAAATATATCCAGATCACTGGACCACCCCAATACCTTTAAAAATTGATCAATGCGCTTCTTTACTGGATATATTAATCTGCTCTTTCAGCTATTTTTAAATATTAATTAGTTTACTATAGTAAAATCCTGACGCACATGAAGTTGCCACAACTTTCCCCTCTCTACCTTTACTTAATCAACCTCTCATTGTTATTAGGTTCAAAGAACACACACTTAAAAAGAACCTTTAACAGGGAGCACCTATACTAAGAAACACACAATTTTCGTTTTTCCTTGAAAAATTACAAAAATAGTAGTTTATCCTTCTCAATAGAATGAGTAATGGCATTTAAGTTGTGTCTGCAGTCAAAACAACACATTTTTCCTTTAAAGACCAACTTTTTGAGAGATCTTCATGTCAAAGGCAACTATTCAAGTTTTCACCGCAAATGATACGTCTGCGGTGACCTGGTGCTTTCAGGCTTACTCTTTGCTATTTATACCACTGCATGGCTTTTCTAAATAACCTTAAGCATGCAGCTGCCTTTCTGTAAAAATCGTATTCTCCATGATTATCTTTCTTGGAGAAAAGTAGGAACCTGTGCTGCTAATATAAAAAGAAAAAAGCAAAAAAGCCTAGACTTGCTTCACATTGTTGAACACACCCTGACTCCCAGTGAAATAGTCTTCCTGTTGTACTTGTTCAAAGGACCAAAAGGAGGATTTCACTGCTTGTGTTACATTTGGTTTTGTTTTCAAGATACAATATTTTAAATAACTTTGTTGACATGCTCCTGATCAGTTTTCTAAACAGCTACACAAATGCTGACACCTGTATTTGGCCTATATTCCAATCTCATGTCCAGGGAAAGAAAAAACGTTTGGCTATTCTACAATCCTTGGTTTCTACTTCAAAAAATCAATTAATCTTCTGTTACGCTTCTTATCTTATACTACTTACCTTCTGTTTATTCTGATTTACAAAGAAAAACAAAAAAGCAACATTTTTTCTCAAACATTGCTCATGTTATCATTCCTGTTGTACAATCCAAGATCAGATTGCTTCTGCTTTTCAAAGTTTATCTCAACAGGAATGAAGCCAAGATTTAGCAATACCATTGCTAAATTTCAGCATGAGAATATGTCTGTTAATTACACAAGCATGCAAAATGTTAAATCTGAAGCTGAAATGTTTAATCATAAAGTAAAGTAGTTGAATCCTAACTTTGGCATGTTCAAATTATTATATAGGACATAAAGAATTATAGATTGTTTAGGTGATCTTTACGCATTTTAAAATCATCCTACAGAAATGCAATATTTATTTATTTTTAAAGTATCAGTTCATCAGCTGAAAACAGTATTTCAGAACCACATGCTTAAGTCTTGCTTTGAAATATTTTACTACACTGAGATTTCCCTTTTCCCCTTTTTAATTCTTCCTGTGAACTGGCAGTTCCTTCTCTCACTAGGAAGAAGGCCCCTGCTCCTCAGAATCTGCAACTACAGAACAAACTCAGTGCCCTCATAGCAGTTACAGCCCTAGGAGCTCTGTCAAACAAATAATCTGTATTCAGTAAACCTGACCCACACAGCAGCACAAGAGGGAAGTGCTTAACACTAGAACAGGATGGAGGACCCTCATCTTCTGACTCACATCAAGAAGAGCTGTTGCTTGCTCAGGGTTTGATTTCTGGGCATCGTAAAAAAAATGCTGAAGCTTGTCCAGCCTTCACATTATTAGCCTTTCTGCTTTTTCACCTGGGCACTAGCTGTACAGCTAGGGAACCCTGCAAAGTGCCAAGTGTGATTATGCGGCTTTGGAAGCTGTGGCCAAGGCTCAAGCGGTGTTCTCCCCTGTTACACCAGCTAGTGAGGAGGAGGTTTGAGCAGCAGACAGATCCTGCAGGTCAACAACCAGCTGTGCTACAGTGTTGGCAACAAAGTTTTGGTTTCAATAACCATTAAACCCTTTTGAGAATAAGGA
Source organism: Leptocoma aspasia (assembly GCA_013399835.1). NCBI lineage: Eukaryota > Metazoa > Chordata > Aves > Passeriformes > Nectariniidae > Leptocoma > Leptocoma aspasia. Next base: position 84,820 of record VXAX01006123.1, on the reverse strand, counting down.
CTGCTTGGAAGAGATGGGATGTACCAGACTATGGCAGGCAGATGCACCTTCACAAACAGGCTGGCCAAGGTGGTAAGGAGAGTTCTATACAAGGAACAACAGAAAAACAGACACTAAGTGACAAAGTAGCGAACCCTGTTGAAGAACTAGGGGTGAGGAATGATATGGACAAAAGATACCTCATAGTCAACAAAACAGGTCTGGGTAAAGTGGGATTACCTCAAGCATATGCACATAAATATAGAAAGGCCTAAAGAAGAACACTCTGGGGAAAGCTTCGTTCTTGGGAATCAAACAGGATGTGTATGTGGAGTGCTTGTGCACTAATGCAAGCAGCATGGAGAACAAAAAGGAAGAAACAGAGTTCTGTATGTAGTTACAGGGTCACAGACTCACTGGGATCATGAAGTTGTGGTAGGATGGCTCGCGTGCCAAGGCTGCTTCCATGAACATATACAGGCTCTTTAGGAAGAACAAGCCAGGAAGGCAGTGACAGAGAGTCTCCCTTCCTGCGACAGACCAGAGGGAATGCATGAGCTCTGTCTTAGGACAGATACGAGCCAACTGAGAGATTACTGGTCACAATGACTAAGCAGATCAACATGAGTGACACTACTGCCTGATCAGGATGACATCTTCATAAAAGAACTGATGAAGCCTTACAGGGGTAACTGGATAGGAAGGTGGGCTGAAAAATGGCTGAAATGCTAGGCTCAAAGGTTTCAGAAGCATGAAATCCAGCTGGAGGGCAGTTCCCTAGCAGCATATCCAAGGGGTCAATAGTATGAAATGTCTCTAATACGGACCTAGATGATGGGACAGAGGGCAGTTTTCCATATAATATAAAAATGGAAGGAGTGTTTGACACACCTGATAGTTGTGTTGAACCATTTAGAAGAAATTTGACAAGGTGGAAAAACAAGCTGAGAGAAACCTTACACGTTTCAGAAAAGGTAAGTGCAAACAAACCCTATTCACCAGTATATACTGGGGGTCAGACGGTTGGGAAGCAGCTTTGCAGACAAGAAAGTGGGCAGGAACCAAGTGGAACACACTCCAGCAATGCGTCTTGCAGCAAAGAAGGCCAACCAGAATCTGGGCTGTGTTGGGAAGATTGCTGCCAGCAGGCCAAGGGAGGTACTGCTCAGATCTGTTAAAACTCTATCTGAATTACTGCAGCCGGGACTCCGGACATACATGGAAGTTCAGCAAAGGGCAATTAAGATGATTAACAGACTGCAGTTTCTGTCAAATGAGGTGAGACTGAGTGAGCTGTGTTTGTTTAGCCTCAAGAAGAGAAGGGTTAGTAAGATCTTACCAATCCTGTGTATAAATAACCCAATGGCTCCTTCTTTATACTCTCACATAATCTCAGTGGTGTCTGGTGAACAGACAAGGGGTAGTGGAAACAAACTGGAAAGTACTTCCAACTGCAAACAACTAAACTGACAGTTTCATTCAGTTTATCATGGAAGTTTAATTACACTAAACTAATTCTAACACTACTGACTATTGTTTCAAACAATGATCAGGGCCAATTACCTTACCTTGCACTGAATTTAATTTTAAGTGAGAATCTGTAAGTTTAGTTTTAATTCAGCTTACTTTCCATCAAGTTCACATTTGAATAAACTCTTCTCTAAAACAAAACTTTTTTTTCATTTAAGATAGTCATCTGTAAACTACAGAGAAAAAAATCATTAGTCATGTTTCAGTTTAAAATACCATCTAAGCCACATCCTTAGGGAATACCAGCCAAGGTAAAACACATGTAAATACATAAAAATGTACAGATGAAAAACCTATGTATTTCATTCATTAAGTAAACAATTACTTACATTTTTTGAAGAACCTGGGCCATCACAACCCCACTCGTTAAATCTTCCACGGTCTGGCATGGTGCCTCAACATTAAATGTTTGGATCTGTGGGAGAAATGAAGAAGTTATCCTCATTTCCTTCAACGTCAAGCAATTTTGAAAAGTTTGGAAAAAATGCTACCAAATAGCAAACAGAATAAACTCCGCACATTCAGTGTACAAGTTAGGTTTAAAAAGCTTTACATTTAATAGCCATCAAAGAAACGAACAGGGCTTAGTATCCTTGTTTTCTCAAGAAACTGCTACAAAAACCAGTATTACATTCTCCAAAAGGCAAACTTTCTACTCCATTTTCTACTTACTGAAAGTCATCAATGCATTCACTTCCATATATTCATGTGTATATATTCAAGTACACTCTCTCAATCAACAAAAACAAGAAAATCAGTTTTCAGAAGGAACACCGATCCCAGAGAATGCTCATCAGCTCCCCTCAGACAGCTCCCCTCATGTCCTTCTCAGACATTGAGAAGATGAAACGTAGATTGACATACATATTCCAAACTTGATTATTCCCTACTGTCAGATGGAAGAAAAGAACACAATGCAGCTAAACCTTAATTGGTCTATACACTGCTAGAATTCTGAATATTTCATGCTGCTGTATTAACACAGTGACAACCACCACAGTCCACAGCAAAGCTCTTTTCTTCCTTGCTCTCTTGGTGAGAAGAATCAGTCCACTTCAGAACAACCTTTTTAACTGGCTTAAGTTATTTGATAATTTACTTTAAAGTAACATTATTTTTAAATTATGTGGATGAGTTTGCAAAAATAATTTTTATGTTATTATTTGAATGGTATCTGCCTAGGGCTCTCTGCTACTATCCTTCTCCTAGGAGAAGCCTGGGCTTATTTGTAGAAAGCACTACTCATACACACAAGGGATAAGACATTCTACAAGAGCACTTGCAGCTTCAGAGTACATAAATGTTAGATACATCAGTCATTTTTTTCTGAACATAATGTACAACCATTCATGTTTTAGTGGCATTTGAAAGAGTCACAGTGGTTAGTACTTTCCCAATAAATACCCTTTATATGTGTGTATTACAGTAAAAGACAATTCATGTTTCAGTGGGAAATTTTGAAGGTCTTTCTCTGAGAAGGCTCTCAAAAAGTCAAGTGCACAATAGTCAGATTCCCCTTACACCTTTGGAATAGTGTATTATAATACCTTTGGTATAAGCACTCTAGGTCATGTAAGGTACAGTAAGTCATGTCAGCACTCCATTTAACAGTAATTTAGGCATCTAAATTACAGGCATCTAGGTGAATTTTCCATTTTTCTCTTTATTCTAGAGGAAAAAACTAACACTCAGCTAGGGAAAAGAAAGCAATTATATCCATGAAGAGTCAAAAATTCAGCTCTCAGAGCAGGTTTCCTGATCAACTGTAACCAGTCAATAGTAATGAATGATGTCCATGTTCCAAAAGCACATGAATAAATTACTGAGTGGCATACAAAACAGACAGAGGTGACTTCTGCACTTCTAATTCAGATTTTCTTACAGCATGGTCTGAACTATGTAAAAAACCCCACAGCTGCCTCTCCAGAAAATCAAGAAGCCATCACAGATTGTCAGGACACTAGGTGAAAATCGGAGTGGGTGGGTGAGGGAAAAAACCCACACATGAAAACACAACATAACAGGATAGAACATTTAACTGCTATTTTGCAGAAACTGAATTTACCAGTTGTTTCTGATTTGTGGCAACACTGTTGAAGGAATACAGAGACAACTCTGAGTCCCCAACTCAGCAACATTTTAAACAATATATAATACTTTACAGATACAACAAAAAGGGCTGCAATGACATTGTGGATGCTTATTCTTGAAGAAGTTCAAGATACTAAAAAGATAAAATTATCAAGCACAGACAATGAAAACTTTTCTTCTGATTTCACGTATTATATGTTTAAATAATAAAAATTGAAATCACTTTGCTGCACAAGACCCAAACCAAAAAATCACTTAAGAAATACTACTGTTACAGTTTTTCAGAAGTAGACAATGTTAAATGTTCTTTTCAAACAAGCAACAGCAATATAATTAAGGTCCTCAGAGTGCAAACTAACCAGGGTGTTTTAGATTTATTTTGTAACTTGATACACAAAACACTTCCTTGACTAAATAGAAGTGTAAGTAGATGATACCACTACAGTGATGGTCAAAGAAAGATGACCAAGCCTATTTCCAAAAGACAGAAAAACAAGATGCACATTCTCTGTTATTTTGCATATAATTTAATCATGATACTTTCCTAACATTTTACATAGAAAAAAAGGTCATAACTGTCATTAAAGTTCAGGTAACCTCTCTGAACTCTGTCTTTCTCCCATAGACACACATACAAGATTGCCACTGAGGAAAGTAATGTTTCTTATAGTTAGATATCAAAGAAAAGAAAGACTTAAACTAATGTGACTTCTACCTTCATGCACATTTACATTTTATAAGAAATTACTTTGCTTTTATATTTCAATTGTGTCAAATTTATGCTGCAAAACATTTATAAAAATCTAAAAGAACTATATGCTCTTCATATCCTCCAGAGATAGGAGTTACAAATTTTCTTCAAAACACCTTACACAAAATAGCTTTTCAAATTTACATCAAAGTTAAACTCCTATACCATTGCCAGTTCTACAATATGCTAAACCCCTCAAGGAAATAAGAGTTCACTTTCCAGAAGGGAGAAAATGGTAAGAAAGTGGCAAATGGTAAGAATGTGGCAAGACACAGCATTCCAGCTATGGAGACAAAGAAGCAAATTTGAGTGTGTGTATCTCTAAACAGCTGTTAAAACAGTGCTCTTCCTGTGCATTGTGATGTATCTCCTCCTGGAAGACTTCTCTCCCGTTCTGCAGGAACTGCTCCTCTGCTCCTACTTCCTGAGTGCTGGCAATGCAGTCCTCATCCTTAGTTCCACAACACTGAAAACTAATTCCTGTTTGCTGTTATGATTATTGGGGCTTTCCCCCCCTCTGTACGTATGTGTAACTGCTGTATGTAGCCTGTACATCATGTCTGTGGGCACACGTAAATCTAACGAAGCTCAAGGCCAAGTGCCGCACGCGAGCTGGGGCAGCCGCCCCTGCCAACAGAGGCTGGGAGATGAACAGATCGAGAGCAGCCCTGTGGGAAGGAGCTGAGGGTGCTGGTGGGTGAGAGGTTAAACATTAGTCAGAAACACGTGTGGTCAGCACCTTAAAGGAGGCGACTTTCCCACCCTACTCCTCTCATGAGACCTCACCACTCTTAGTACTAAGTCCAGCTCCAGGGTCCTTTGTACAGGGAAGACATGGACATGTTGGAATAGGCCCTGAGTAGGGGTTTCTTCCTACAAGGAAAGGCTGGGAGAGTTGGGGTTGGTCAGCCTGAAGAAGGCTTCAGGGAGACTTCACCGTGGCCTTTCAGTACTTAAAGGGAGGATGGGGACACACTTTCTAATAGGGCCTGTAGCAACCAGAAAAGCAGTAACTGTTTTAAATTGAAAAATCATAGATTCAGACGAGATAAGGAAGGATTATTCTATGATGAGGGCAGTGAAACACTGGAACAGAGAAGTGGTAGATGTCCCATTCTCAGTAAGGCTGGGCTAGGCTCTGCACAACCTGATCTAGTTGAAGATGTTCCTGCCCAAAGCCAGGTGGGGGGGGCAGTGTGGGTGTTGAATTGACTTGACATTTAAAGGCCCCTTACAACACAAACTATTCCACGATCCTACCACACAAGATTTTGGGGAAAAGAAAGGGGTAAAGTGGTGAAAAACCCCAGCCACTTAGCTTAATCACTAGGTCTAGTAGGCCATTATACCTTCCATCAACTATCATGCAATGAGAGAAAAGGGTTAATTTTATTAAATATTAATCCAGATCTCTGATCCACATGGACATGAACAGACAATTTTTATACAAACCTTAGAATATGAATTAACAGGTTACTGTTACAATGCAAAGGAGGCTATCACTGGTGACTAAATAATTGCTTCAGGAAGACAATACCTTAGAAAATTTGAGTTACAGCTCCTGATTACATATATGACTAGTGAGGATTTGTTAGCTGCTAGGGATAGGATGCAAAAATGTATTTAATGAAAAATACTTTAGATATGAAGGTCAGTGAACTGGACAAACACTCAGTTGTCAAAGACAGTAGGTGAAAACCAGGATAAAAATATGATGGGGAATCCAGCATCCCATGAAACTTGATGGAAAAAAAAAGTAAAAAACAAAACAAAGCAAACCAATTCCACCTCAAAGATAAAAAAAATTCTCAATGACCTTTTCTTTCTCAACACTAAGGGATAATGAAAGACTTGCTCTTTGCACAGTGATTATATACACAGCAGAGTTTTTATTAATGATGCAGTTATGTAATAAACCTCTTAAGTATTCTTTTGTAATAATACCTGAAATTGTTATTAGTAGTTCTTAGCAGATAAAACACTGTATGACTGGTTACCTTAAGCAAAAACACAACAAACAGTAACATCAGTTTCCAATTTATCCAAGCAAAGCACTTCTCAGTCACTGCTGGGGAACAAACTGAGCATAGATCCACGGATTCTGACCAACCTGCTTGTTTCTGTCCGGTTTTGCCACTCTCTTTCCCTCTCCTTACTATTATTATTATCAATTATTATTATTACTGTTATTATTATTATTAACAATTATTATTATTACTGTTATTAGCATATTTAGTAGTATGTTATATTCATTATTAGTACTATTCTATAGTTATGTTTATATTTATATTTATGTCTAGCCTATTGTTATTATTACTGTTTTGTTATTTTGTTTCAATTGTTAAATTTTTCTTATGTCAACCTGCGAGGTTTACCTTTTTTCCCCCCAGTCTTCTTCCCATTGGCAGGGGAATCAGGGGGGAATGAGTGAGCAGTTGTGTGATCCTTAATTTCCAACAAGGGTTAAACCATGACACCACCACTTTGAGTTACTTATTCACTATTTCCCTATATTTTTGGAACTGACTATGCAAGCTTACAGCTGGTTGCTATGCAGAGCCAAGAACAATGCCATGTCAGTACAGAAGAAACAAATCACAGAGATAAGACAGGGAGAAGTGGCTGTGAAAGGAGACAAGAGAGGAGCCAGCTCCATTAGGCTGGATGCAAAGAGCGCTCTGGCAGAGAAGAATAAAGTGGGTTGGATACTTCTGTCCTTGCACATTAATCCTGTATTACCTACAAGACCTGCAGGAATCTCACTAAAACAACATTTATGTTGTTTATATCCTCCGCTTCAATGCCTGGAGGAAACCAGAATAACAATTCTTTTCACAACAGTGAGATAATTAAGTGATAAAAAACTTAAAACTTTTAAACTGCATGAAAAAACAATGGGGAAACAGATTCTCTAACGAGCAGCAGCTTTACTCCAGGGTTTGAATTTGTGAGTTTGTGTGTTTCCATTGATTTTTAGGTTGTCAAGACTTTCATTACGACAATCTCAAAAGTTACTTTGCAATCCAGCTGTAATGTTAGGTACTCAATTAGCCCAACAATGAAATGACAAGGTTTTTACATTACTGGTCAGGGTGGGGATTCTTCTAGGGAAGGACTTGAATATTAATTTCTTATCTATCTGCCTCTCATTGTATGTATATTGTGTTTAACCCAAAATATCTGAATAGGTCAAAGCTATGAAATAGCTCAATCAAAATATTTATTCAAAGTGACACTTTTTCAGATATTAAATATTCCCTTTGCAGAAACACAGTACAGAAAGCAGAAGACACACCTTGACTAAAGCTTACTTACTAAAGGATTTAAGAGATGAGAGAGCCATGACAGCACAAACCAGTTCCTACTGCACTGTCTTGGCATTGCCACTAAATTGGTGCTGATGTATGACAATTTACTAAGAAACTAAGATAATGAATAGAGTCTCAAGTCTGAATGGTTTTTGGTTTAACCATTTCAGAAACATTAATGAGAAGACAAGCTAACCTACCAACTCCTGTGGTGAAAACTAATGTATTCTGGTTTTCAGTTGAAAGCCAGATGAGCCAACTGATGAAAAAGAATTCTAAACAGCATTTGTAATGAAGGTAAAATTAAGGTATATAATACAAAATAAGAAGGCCTTAAAAAGCACCTTAAACCAACAGTTCTTTCCAAGTCTTCATCTATTTCATCACATTTTATTTAAAAGTAGTATGTAACAGTCAATGCTTTCTCTTTTCAAAATACAAGCTACTAATAAAGTGCAAAATTGCCAAACATTAAATCAATGGACCTACATTTATGGGATACGTACATTCACACTGCACCAAGCACCAATGAATTTTAGAAAGCTTTAAAAGTGCCTTTTAAGACTAGAAGCATCTTCTTTCCTTTTTTGGAAAAAACCTAATCCAAAACAAAAAATGGTAGGATTTCCAGGAACCAGTAGCTTCCTCTGCTAATCGGAGTACAAAAATTTCCATCTCTACTGCCCAGAAGAGACAAAGTAACACACTTATAATGATATCATATTAAACACAGAAGTCGGACATCTCCTACCTTCAGCACTCTGGCTCACAGAAGCCTAGATGGTAATCCAGCCCATAGAATTGGGACACATGAAGTTCACCAAAGACGGATAATGAAACTTTTCTGCAAAAGTAGGTGTTCAGTACAAATAGCAGAACAGCACTCAATGAACCAAAGAGTGAAAAATCTTTTTATTCTGAATGAAGATGGCTAAGCTACTAGAAACCTGAACAACATCAGGCCAATGTGCCCAAACAGATTCATACTAAAATAAATAACAGGCAGCAAGACATAGCATTTATGTGATGGCACAGGGCCAAGTAAAGTCAATTAATTTCTTGGCTAGTGGCTAGAGAAACTTTCCAAATTTATACATATTTCTAACATTACTTAAACAAAAACAAAACAAACAAAAAAACCAAACAAAAAACCCCAACAACAACAAAAACCCCAAAACATCAGAACAAAAAAAAAAACCAAAACCGAAAAACCAAACCAAAAAAACACCAAATCAAGTAAACAAAAAGCAAAGAGAACAAAACCAAAAAATAAAAAATAAACAAAAACAAAACAAACAAAAAAACCAAACAAAAAACCCCAACAACAACAAAAACCCCAAAACATCAGAACAAAAAAAAAAACCAAAACCGAAAAACCAAACCAAAAAAACACCAAATCAAGTAAACAAAAAGCAAAGAGAACAAAACCAAAAAATAAAAAATAAACAAAAACAAAACAACAGATAGTAAAAAATAGATGATAGCTTTTCCCTTGCAAAATACAGAAGACGAACAACTATTTAAAACCCTGAGTTCCAACCTTTGCAGCTATAACTCAGATGAGAAAGTTGCTATTGAGAGGCGAAAGAAAGACCTCTGCCCTGAAAGCACAGACAACGAATCCCAGAACACTAAGTTCTACTGAAATATCATCTGCACAAACTTTCTGATCAATGTGGAAACACAGGCTTTCACAGGACCACATGAGTAAGAAAGATTTAGCAGCTAAACAATAGGATTAAGAGAAAGCTGCCACTAGGTTTTCACCAGGTTAAGAAATTACAGACTTAACAGATCCTAGGACTGGTAACAAATGCGGCACCACTAAAATTAGCCTATCTTGCAGTTCAAGTCTTCTCCTTTTCTTTACTTATATTTCAACAAACAATTACCTGAACTTCATGGAATTCTCTTCAGAGTAAGATTTTTAAGAGGCTGACCAAATTCTGTAAAAAAAAGGCAGTAGCCACCATGTAAAAGGCAGCCATCTTTTGACACTGTCCATAAAATAAAATCATTAACCCTGCCAGAGTGATCAAGTCATGCTGGGCTTTTATACCCAGTCACAAACGCGGCAGTACAATTAATAAAACTAAAACCAAACACACACACACACCAAAAAAATCAAGAAACAAAAAAACCCCACACATAAATTCTGTTGCAGTTAATCACACACTTATTTCTACTTATTCCTACACTGAAGTGAAACTATGGATACCTTGCTGCCATGGCAAACAAGTTCACTCAAAGATTTATCTTGCATAATCCTGAAATGTAGAAAGGCTGTAATTCATTTAATACTTTGCAACACTGAAGTGAATAAATTATAGACGCTCATTTCCCTGTTGTCCCCAAAACATAAATCATGTGGGGTTAAACTGGATTTCTTGTTTAAGTATCCTAACTTAACTACCTTGAGAGACTTAGCTTAAAATGGGAGGTCCACAAAGGATAAAAACCACTACACTTCCAGCATGACACAGATGAGAAAGAAACTTGCACAGATTTGCAAAGAAACTTGAAGCTAAATGGCATGAAAGAGCCCTAGGAACTACGGGGCTAAAGCACATTATCAGATTTACAATGTATCTTCTTGTGCAATACTTGCTCTGCTACCTGCACCACTTCAAAAACATTTCCTGCGTGCCCCCTTTCAAAAGCTCCCATCCCTTTGTGGCCCCGGCTAGTCCACTGAAACACAACTCCCGCTTTGTATTCATTCAGAAGCTTCTGCCTGCCACAGGCAGGAGTGGAGCGCTGGCTGGACTCCCCCACCCTCAACCTGAGAGAGCTTTTCCCTTCACCCAAACCCTTCTCTTTTCCATGCTGTCTCTTTGTTTTCTGCCCTGAAAGAGTACTACTGAGGAACTCACAGGAGGGAATGATTTAAGTCATGTATGGCAAAGGCAGACAGAAAAACAATACAAGCATACTCTGCAGGACAGGAAACCACCACCAGCGGTTACGGGAAATAGTTAATCTCCCTCCCTTTCCTGTACCGGCAGGACCTGCCAGGCTGTTGGCAACAAAAGCCACAAGGACACTACTACTCTCTTCCCCTCACTTCAAACCATGCTCTCCTGCTGTAACCTTGTGCTACTGTTGGTTGCCATGCGGCAAATGACCTCGCTGTTGTTTGAGGGTTTTTTAAATGAAACCAGGACTTGCAAATTAAATTGATTAAACAACCCCAGACGCAGGTTCTGAAGCTGGGCAATTCACAAACCGAATTTAGGCAAAGACCTTTCTAAACGACCACGTTAAAGAGTCAGCCAAGAAAGGAGAGAGCAGCAAGAGCAATTGTGTACCAGGGATAGAGGATAGGCCCAAGGCTCAACTTCAATGTCTGCAATTGCCGTACAGAAGTCAAACACATTGCAGCAAAGATTTCTAATGGTCCAGGAAGAACAGAATGACAGAATATTATGTCAAAGTTTACAAGCCCCAAAATACCACAATTAATACATAGTTGTGCAAAATTCACGGTTTGACTTCAATCTCTCTGAAACATCTGTGTTTAAGTATTTCAGAGAAGACAGAAACAGGTTTCTCTTCCACACCTCCCACTTTGAGATTAACAAGCTAACAAAAAAGTTGTTTCCTTTACACTCTCTAAGGTTCACAGTCTAACAGAAGTCTCTTCTTTTCCAAGCAACATCTCACAACCCCTCACCAAAAAATGAGGGGGCAGAATTGGGAGCTGAAATTGAGCACTTACTAAATCATATTGAAATTTTTTTTTCCTCAGAGAACTACTGTAAATGTACACTGTATAGAACAGCTCTTCAGGAAGGAGAAAATAGAAAAAAAAGAGCAGAATTTGGCACAAGACACCAAAGAATGAAAATCTAACAGTGTCAAAATGCATGCATGATGAATAATGCCTGCACCTCCAAATTCTTTGTTCAGTGTTTCTTTCTGAGGTTGACTTGAAAGATGGAGCGGGGGGGGGAGATGGCAAGGAACACATGCAAACCATATCCTATCACCTTTAATTATTGTACTCCCATGTTATCAGCCTTCTACTACTTGCTCTTCAATATAATCTTGAAGAGAAGTTCCTGTTTCTGCTTACGTAAAATATTGCAATACATTAAAAAAATCCCAATTACCCAATAATGGTGCCAGACACTCCAGCTCCTTCAAACATGGTGAATGTTACACTCAGAATATCACAGTCATAGACAACTACCCCTTTAAAAGCTGGAACAACAGATTCTTTACTATCTTAGTGAGAGGTCATAAAATATAAAAAAACATTGCTCAGCCTACTGGTCTTTCATATTAGTTACAAGGGCTGTGATCTGCCAGGTTCCTCAAGCCATATGCCATGATTGCTGGCAAGCTCAAGTGTTTTTGCCCTCGGAACAGCAACACATTATATTCAAATAGAATAGTTTTCTTGATTCACTGTCATCATCAACACAATCAACCACTCCTGAAATACATTTTTTTTCAAGATATAAGATATGCTGATGCAATTATATTGTCAGAAGAAAATTAAATTCTACAACTTCGTGGTCAGTGGCCAAGGAGTAGAAGAAGAAACAATTTGAACAGGTATAGCAAGCTGCCTACAATCTTGGCATCTACAAGAAACCAGAAAAGTACTTAAAAATGCAAATGCACAAGGATCGAGAACAGCATAATCTAAAAAGAATCTAACTGTACAGTGGGGAAAAACAGCCTCCCCAGTAAATTCTCCCAGTAACTTCTCTTTGAATAGGGTGCCTATCAAGCATTTGCAAGCAGCAGTCTTGAGGAATCTGTTCCATGGTTGGTCACATGGTCTCTATACTTCATACTATCACAAATAAATCCTTGCAGTTGGGGATAGGCCCTGACACAGAAGACAGAGATACACTGTACTGAGGAGATTTTTCATCCAAAAAAGGGGAAAGGTCAAAGGACTCATACCACATAGATGACCGAAGGGCTTATAAAGTGGAGGATGCTGAAACAGGAGCCTTGTAGTGTTTAGAAAGTTCTCACTTATCACAAAAGTTTTAACAGAAACTTTATTTGGCCTTGAGGGTTGGAAAAGAAAGAAAGCAGGCAAGATGCAGATTGGTGGAGGCAGCACATACTAAAATAAGCGATATCATAATGAACAAAAGTTCATGACATCTCCACACCAACTTACTACTTAAAACCACTTAGCAGCAACCTCTTTGAGGAATCCTCCTGTTTACATACCAACACTAAGCAATTTTTTCAGTATCATATCTTGCTTCTATGCTAGAAAAGAATACTTCTCAGGTTACAAAGCAAAAGCCTGTAGCCATCACAATGATTTCAGACACATTAAAGTGTTACTGGCACAGCCACGTTTGACAGCTCTCCACATTTCATGAAATGCCTCAGCTGTGTATCCAAGTTGAGAGCGCTCCTGACACACACACAAACAACCCAAACCAAACACCAAAAACCCATGTGCTCATATGTGAACCAGTCTTAACTTTCAAACAGAAAAAGAAGTTGTCAATCTCTGTCAGATACGATGAAACAACTTCAGTATTATTGCAGGTTTACCTCACAGCTGCATTTTTGTAACTACCTTGGCTGAACTGCATCTTGGATAACAATCCCGTCGTGCATAGGACAGTCTCAGAGGAGGTTTGTGGGAGATTTTTGGTAGGGCAATAGTTCTACAATTACAGTAGTTTGCAAACACTGCTAAAGTGCAAATACCAGTTTTAAGAGGCCAGTACTTGGCCTCCAGCCCTTAGTTCAGTTTTGCTCAAGTTCCCACTACTGTGGCTGTCTCAAAATAACATCATGGTCACCTACTAAAGTCATAGGAAGTCAAAGCTCACCCAGCTGTTTAAAATCCTGAACAAAAACTATTTAGGAGGCCATTTGAAGACACTGTCAGAGAGGTCAAATAACAAGAAAAACAAACAAGAATTACTCCTCAAGCTAAAGCCTAACAACAATATTGGCAAAATATTAAAAAAAAAACCAAAACATATTCAGAGGTAAGCAGCTTGCTTCAGCTTAAACAGAGCAGAAGAGAAATCACATGCATACAGGGTAAAAAGCCTAAGCGATATGCTCCTTAATTAAAATCATGAGTTGGCAGAGGGAGGAGCACTTTCTTCTCACCCTATATCCATCTGAGCAAACATTCACTTTAGGCCAAACAGGTTCTCAGACTTGCAGAAAGCCTTATCTATTCAAAACAAAGACAAACCAGTTTAAGTACTTCTGTATGAATGTTAAGCAAGCAACCTGGGAGGCTAAACCAGTTCTAAAGAGCAGCCAGCTTCTCTGGCATAATGGGAAATGACTGGCCTTCCAAGACAGCTCTACCCTCCTATCTAAATGAACGGTTTCCCAAGAGTCATTATGGGACTTGAGAGAAAGCCAAGCAAAAAAAGCATCTTCCTTACACACACTTTCACTGAGGAACAAAAAACTTCACTGCCTCTTCTGCAAGTTTCACGTATGCTGGAATAAAGTAGTCACCTTTCTTCACTTTAGTTTTTTCTGAGTCTGTTTCAAAGCCACATTCCCACATAAATGATGAAAATAATGAAACTGTAAAATAACCCATTAATTCATACATTCATCTCAGAATCAAGCTAACCCATTCAAATGTTGTTTAAGATGATTTACTATTTCTGCCAACCAAAAGAGATGCAGCTAGTCTCCTCATTAGCTCAATATCTGAGAAGTGTAAAGGGACCTGTGTGGACCATTACTACAGACAGGACCAAGCTGCACTGGGCAGGTACAGCTTCAGGACTGCAGATTATAAAGACTGAGCCTCTCACTCAACTTTTCTTTGCCAGTATTAACATACATCGACTTCCTCATATTGGGAATTTTTATCCCCCACACCTGAAAGAGAAAGCAAAAGCAGGAAAAACAGCCAACACCTGTCCATAACAAAGATGGAAAAGTTGGCAGGAATATGAAGAGAAACTGGGTGACTTATTCCAGACCAACATGAAGCACTTCCCCAAAAACCTCTTACCCAAAACTGTTGCCTTCTATACTGTCCAGGCCACTTGCTCACCTAAATTCATTTCCCTTGCTCATCCTTTTTGACTTTTGTTGAGAAATCTAACCTGTTATTCCCCAGGAACTTACTCATCACCATCAGACCTTCAGTCAGGTCTGGCTTCTCATAGAAAAAGTGTCTGAAAATTTATGTTTCTATTCAACAATCAGCTTTATTGCAGAATTTCACATTATAGGTATTTACTTGGCAATTCTGAGTATAGAGGGGGGGAAAACCCAAACCAGCCCCAAACCAAAATCCAGTGGTTTCAAACAACTGACCAATAATTCAGCTACTACAGATGCAAGTTTCACATCTGTGTTACAGTTATTGCTGAGACTACAGGAGCTGCAAACCCAGGTTTAATGTTCACTACATTTTGGCTGCTCTTTGAGTGACAGCATAACCTAAAGACATTTTTTGAAAAAAATGCAAACATTGAAGTGGTATAAAGTAATTTCTATCATAAGATCATAGAATCACAGAATGGTTTGGCCTGGAAAAGAACCTTGAAAACCATCTGGTTCCAACCCCCCTGCCACGAGCAGGGACACCTTCAGCTAGATCAGGTTGCTCAGAGTGCCCCATCCAAGCTGGCCTTGAACACCTCCAGGAATAAATATATCACCTCTTAAGTTGATACTGTAAAACCCTCGACCTCATCGGTGAATTCTGTCTCTCGAGACTCAAGCACTGCTTAAAAACAGAGAAAAAACAAACAGGCGGAAATGCAAGTTTCTCGTCAGAAAGGCGGCCTTGCCGGTCAGAGAGCGACGGGCAGGTGCGAACAGCGGAGTACTGACACACCGACCGCGTAGCACGGACAAGGACCAGAGCCACGGCCTGCAGCTCGCCAGCCCAGCCCGGGCGCACCTGGGGGCGCTCCCGCGCCGGCCCCCGGGCCTTTGTTCCCCCGCTGCAGGGGCAGCGTTGAGGCGGAGCACGGCCCTGCCCAAGCACCCCCCGAAGTGCCAA
This sequence comes from Leptocoma aspasia, assembly GCA_013399835.1. Lineage (NCBI taxonomy): Eukaryota > Metazoa > Chordata > Aves > Passeriformes > Nectariniidae > Leptocoma > Leptocoma aspasia. The sequence goes on along the minus strand of VXAX01006123.1, from coordinate 69,180 downwards.
GATGANCGGCGGCGAGCGGCAGCCCAGGTACCGCGGGGGGACGGGCGGGGCCGGAGCGGACCGCGCTGGGCTGTCCGCCCCTCACAGGCGTCCGGTGTGGGGCTGGGGAGGCCGAGGGAGACGCGAACCCCTCCGTTGCGTGCCCGCCGAGGCACCTTGTACGCCGCCGGGCCCTCGGGTAGGAGGGGTCTGCAGCCCTTCCCCGGCTCCGTGTGTGTGTGTCTTGGCGCGGAGGGGCTGGTTAGGAGAGTGTCCGGCAAGGCTGGGAGCGTGGGTTTGTGAGGGTGGTGTACTATAGGCGTTATCGATGTTGGTGCGTAATGCGGCTTGGCTTCTGGATGCAGTGGCCCCTACAAGGTTTTTCTCTCTTTGTGGAGTAGAAAATGACCTTTTACCCGCAGGCTTTCTTCTGTTAGTAAAAGGAGCGGCTCCTACAAGGTTTTCCTCCTTTTGGACTAGGAAATGACCCTGCACCCACAGATGTATCATAGTATCTAGTGTGGCTTGGCTTATGTATGGAGCAGGCTTGACGACGTTCCCCTCTGTTTTTGGAGAAGACAACTTTCTTTCAACAAAGCTCTGCTGTAGTAAATTTAATGAACAAGCGACCTACCAGTATCTGAAGGGGGTCTGCAGGCAAGCCTGACAGAGACTCTGTGTTAGGAACTGTAGTGACAAGAAGTAACGGGTTTAAACTTCAAGAAGGGAAATTTAGGCTAGATAGCAGGAAGGCATTTTTTACTATCAGGGGTGTTGAGATGCTGGAACAAGTTGTCCAAGGAGGTTGTGGGTGCCCCAATTCTGGCACTGTTCAAAACCAGTTTGGTTAAGACTTGAGCAGCCTGGTCTAGTGAGAGGTGTCCCTGTCCGTGGCATGGGGATGTTGGGACTGGATGATCTTTAAGGTTCTTTCCAATCTTTTAACATTCTATGATTCTATAAGTTACTTGCTTAGCACTAGTTACAAGTGGTGACTAGGAAGAAGGATGATTAGATATTGGAATGGGCTGCCCAGGGAGATGGTGGAGTCACTGTCCCAGTGGGTGTTCAAGGAAAGACGGGACGTGACACTTGGTGTCATGGTGTGGTTGACAGGGTGGTGTTCAGTCTCAGACTGGACATGATGATCTCAGTGGTCTTTCCTAGCCTAGTTGATTCTGTGTGATTCTTCAGGTGATTCAGTTAATTTTTTATCTCAAAGATAGGGAGTCTGTCTGTGGCCAGAGTGCCTCTGCATCCTTGCTGTGCCCCAGCGAGAGGAGCTCTCCATCATGCTGCAAGTGGGTCACCTGATGAGTTCAAGCAACTCTTCCTCAGCAGTGTGTTGGATTTTGGACTGTTTGAAGTTTGCAATGAGAGTGTGTGGCATCATGATAAGTTCTGCCGCTCCCTATCAGTTAACCATGGGCCTGACATGCAACAACATGGAGTTGCAGGCACAAGGCACTGATAAGAGTGGAGTGTTGTATAAACAGGAAGGGTCACAGATGCGAAACTGTCACTATTTTCCCCGTTTTCTCAGAGTGCTTCCATTTAATAAATTAGTAGCATGGACAAAAGTTGAGTACTCCATGTCAGCTTCTTTTGAACTGAAGAGTATTGTAGAAGCTATGAAAATTTTCAAGTTTTCCCAGGAAAGTACTTTCTCACTGATCTCATTGTATAATCTGCTTTATAAGTTAAAAATCAAATCTGTCTTCATTTGAAGGTAACTTTCAGTTTCAGAATTAATTTAAAGTCTTAGAAAACTGCATAACTACCAACTTTCCATTCCAAGTTTTAATATGTGCTTTTAACAAACAATGCTTCCACAGGTACATTGCATTGTTTAAGGTTTTCTGTCATATCTTTCTCTGTGTGTCATTTCCCATTCTGCTTTGCCTGTTGCCATGAGGTGTAGCTTGTATTTTGTTGACACAAACAAATACAGTATTGCTTTTTTGCCTTGCTATCTATTTTAGATATGAGGTTGTATATGGAAGTAGTGCTTTCTGCAGTAAGGAATTCTTGGACACTTTTCCTAAGAGAGATCTGAAGCCTCTTCATGCTTACTTCATGCTACTTCAAGCTGAAGTATCACCATATTCCAGTAAACATTATTATAACGAAGTGACAATATTTTCTTTCTGTCTGACCAGGAAAGTCATGTATCCAGGCTGAAGGCATTAGTAGGCTCTTTCTCATGGTCCTATCTCCATACGAATTCAGTTCCACCCTCTGGTTTGTTTAGAACTCTATACCTTTCAGTATGCTTTGGCCTTATGAAGTGGTGGAAGAATGTTGGGAATTGTTTTACACAAGTCATACATCACCCAGGCAGATATTCAGGTCATTGAATTTGTCTTTTTGCTTCGAGCCATCCACATGGTTTTGGGCGCAGTAGAAAAATTATTGGAAACGTTTTGTTTTCCCAGTAGAATGGTATATTAATTTTGGATTATTTTCCCTCACAGCCTTGCACCTGTTGTTTGCAGCTGCATTACTTTTAATTTGCAAAGCATGAATCCATCAGCAAAAGTAGAATATCTACTTTCTTATTTCTTCTTTTTTTTCTCTTTAGGAAAAAATGTGCCTCAGAGACTGCTGACCTCAGACCTTGCAGAAACCTGCTTTATCAGGCAAGTGCCTCAGTTGGTCAGTTTGTAAGATATACTCAACAAAATCATTATTTGCCTACTGAAATTGCTCTCTCCTCTCTCTTGGCAAGACTGTTCAGGCCTTTTCCATTCTCTTTTGCAAAGAGTATGCATACACTTAAATGTAGTTAGCACAGTCCTGAAAGCAAAGGTGGTTCATGCTAAGTATATAACTGAATATTATACAGCTGAGTTTGGCTGTATTTCTTGTACCAGCTGAACTGATTTGTAAACCCAAAGTTGATGCAAACTCATAATGATGATGCATTAACAGACTGCATGGAATTCTAGTAGGATAATCCCAAGTCAGTTTTAACAGCCTTGTCACAGAATATATCTCATCAATTTATATGTTGCTATATTAGATTTTTTTTTAAATTTTCGTTAGTAAATGCGCCCTTTAGATTTTCTCCTACTGATTTTTATAATACAGGGAGGTACTTCATACTAGAGATTGTTGTGTGGTACTTTATTCAAGTAAGACTGTGCTCACAAAAATTAAAAGCTAATAAATCCTGTTTCCTCAGAAACACTTTTTTGAAATACACCATCAATCATTTGCATTATTTCTGTTCTATAATGTTATATTTCCTACACCACTCCTTTGAAGTCCAACTTCAGTACACTAAGGAACCTGGATAAAGTCTATCACCTCAGGATTTAGCTGATTTAGGATTTAGGCTAGTAAACTAATAGAGTCTTCAACACTTCCACTGTTCATGTGTAGTTCATGCCTGCTGTTGTTAATTGTTTCTGAATGCAGTCTGGACTCTTTAAGAGTCTTTGGACTCTTAAAGAAAGAGTGCATAAACAACTGTAGGATCCAGTTTGCTGAGTCAAATCCCTTCACAAAGTCCCATTCTCAACCACAGAGAGGGGCCATGACCTGCTACTACACTGAAGCAGGAAGTAATTAGATAGCTTCTGATGAGACAGGTCTCAATTTTTGCCCTACATATAAGAGTTTGTCTTTATTTTAGGAATTTTTGCCTGTTTTTCTCTTAAATGAAATATGCTAAATTTATGCCTATCAATATTTCAACATAAGCTAATATATGTTCAGGGAGTAGATTACAGAATAAACACACTCTGTTTTAGTATGCTTAAATTCTTAAAAGTTGGTTTGTGGTATCTAAAACGGCCAATCTTATTAGAAAGTTCTTGATACAAATGAAATAAAGTTTTTGTTTGTTTCTGTTACATAGAAGAAAATTTTGAGGAGTTAAAACCGTTTTGTTTTTAAGAGAGTGTAACCTGTGGTATTTGACTAGTTGGAGATGAATTAGCTTATCCTGGAAAACACACAACCTGTACAAATTAAGCAGCTTTTTCAGAGGGCAGGGGCGATGCTTTTGCTAATAAAAGGCAACTGGCAAAAGGAATTGCAGGTTCTGGCTTTCACACTGGCCCACCTTCACTGTCTTTATAATTTTTTCAAGAGCTGATGGTGGCTGCCAGTACTGCATCAAGATAAAAACACTCAAAATAAAACTGAAATAAATGAAAACCCAAAACTCCATTTTTCTCATCCAGTTCACTCCCAGCTCATCCCATAAAGGACACATTATCCAAATTACCTTTCAGATGTTGAGCAAACTGTACCATGCTCACAAAGTCAGTACAGTAATAATAATAACTTGTATCTCACATCAGTATTGCTTGTGTGTTTCCTCATTGTTTACTTCTCAGACATCAAGAGAGCCTCTTATTTCTTTTTCACTGTGTTTGCACATTCCTTTGGTAGTGGGTCCCAAAAATCTCTCTGGTTTTAAGAGTATATTATCATATGGCACTTCTCTGATAAACTCAGAAAAGTTCAAATACTTCAGAAAGCTATGAGAAAAAAATCTGACTTTGGATAGCTGACAGCTGTTTAACATATGGTAAAGACTGGATTGTTTTTCTTGTCTTTATGAGTCATGGCATAGGGTATTGTTGTAGCTGTACTTTATGTTGAACATTGAAAGTTCTAATAATACTTTTCAGATCTGAAAAATTAAGAAGTAGTACATCCACACTAGTATATGTCTTTATTCCCTCACACTTCAGTGCCATCTATATGAATTTCCAAGAATAAAAGCCATTGTACTTGCAATATTGTTCATTATAGTTCTCCTTTTTTTTTGCCTAAATCTGCATGCATTGTTCATACATAACCTAAGAGGGGAAAATGTAACTTTTAAAAGGTCTGTAGATTCTTTTTTGAAATGTAAAAAAAATTGGTGTTACTTCCTGTCAGTGATCTCTCTGAAAAAAACTGAGAATAAACAAGGTGATTTTCTGTACAGATGATTAATTACTGACAGATTTACAAATAAAACTGTATGATTTTACAAACAGTAAATTGCATTCCTTTGTATTACAAAACCTTTTGTGGACAATTTACTCTGAGGTTGTTTACACCCTCTAGCCATCAAGAGCCCTCATTGAAATGAACCGGATCCCGTTCTACTGGGATGCAACATCAAGCTGTAACTTAGCTAGCCCAAATAGAATGGAGGAGTAACTCCTTGTCTTTTTCACCTTTTCTTTGTTGTTTTATTTGAAGCAAGTGCCAGTAGTCTGAAGATAAGATGAAATAAAGCTGGAATTTAAGATTTGGGCTTTGGTGGTGGTGATGTAGTAAAAAGGCCCAGCATTTTTGTCAGTTTTTAAAAGTTTGTGATTGATATTTTTAACATTCTGAATTTAATTGTATAAATTCCAGTTTTGATGTGAGTATTATTAGATGTTGCTTGGTTTTCGTCCTCTCATAGGAACATAGGGTAGAGTTATGCTTGCATTTAAGAAAGCCATCCTTGTGAAGTGGCTAAAAAGAGAAAAAGTCTTAAGTATAACCAGAAATCATTTATCAAAATTTAATATATTTTCAATTACTGCCTTTTTTCCCTTGAAGTAATCTTATAGAGTTGATACTTTTCTCAGAGCTAGTGTAGACAGGAATTAATTTTTTGTATTAAAGAATAGAAACAGAGCAATAAGAAAAATTCAAACCTGCTTTGCAATTATAAAAAGAAACAAGGTTACATAAACCTACAGAAAAAAAGGAAGGAAAGAAGGAAAGAAAGAAGGAAAGAAAAAAGAAAGAAAGAAAAAAAGAGAAAAACTTTAAAGTAATTTAATGTCTGAAAAGCCTATGATGTGGAACCCAGATCTGAAGGTAATTATATGAGGAAAAGGTTGATGAAATGCTGTCATTTTTTCATAACCAGACAAATGTAACAGATCAATGGATGGAATTTAGTATGAACCATACTAACTTGCTCTTGAATTGCATCAAGTTATTAACAGTGACTATTTTAGGAGTGATTAGATATATGTGATAAAGTCTGGAAGGTTCCTCTGACACACACTTTAGTCTTTATCAAGGCAAGCTGTCTCTGAAGACTGAGTCTTTATCACATTATTTAAGAGTTAAATTTCCTGTAGCTTGCTTCTTAGTTGCACCAGCTGAAAGAGCAACAATTGCGAAACACATGCACTGAGAGGGGAGATATCTTAGAAGCTATTTTTAGTTATCTAGCCTACCATACCTTCAAACCACTGCAGATCACTCTTTGGCAGTTGTGGTTGCACATGAAGAAACGTGAACTGCAAGCCTCCAGTTCTGGGTGTTTTGTTTGAAAACATTCAAGGTAGCCTTGAAATCATAAAATTCTTTCCCCCTTCAGTCAGACATTTTTTATATTAATGTATTTTAAAATTTTCTTTGTAGACATTGCTTTTTTTAACATGCTATCTCAGAGATAAGAGGAGGAGGAGGAGATTGTTACTGTCTCTGCTGAGGCATGAGTTCCAAGAAAGTATGTATTGGTTCTTTTGAAGTGATACCCTTCTGTTTTGTAGTACCTAGTCTATACAAGTCTTGTTGGCTCTCCTGTGCAATGATCTTATTCAGAAAAAGTGCTGGAAGTAATAAGAAAAAATATACACAACACTTGTTGGCTCTCCAGAAACAGCAAGTAAATTAAAATATGAACAACATGGGCATTAAGCATCGATAGTTTGTCTTCTCTAGAATTCAGTGATAGAAGTAGCTGGGAGTGAGTCTGAGGCAGATTCCACTCCCCTTCTATACAGTCTTTGCAGTATTGATACATAAATGAAGACAGAATGTCTCAGGGTGTTTATGCGGAAAGACTCGGCAAAAATTTCTCTTGGACACTATGCTTATGTCAAAAAGGTTATTGTGAAAGTCATATATGTTTCAAAATGAAGGGCTTAAGTAAATACAAGTAACTGGCATTATGTGCAAGAAAGAAGGTGAGGATCTGTGTATTCCATTTTCATGTTCTGATGCTAACTTCGGCACCTTAGTTTGGTATTTCAAGAAAGGTGGGTGAGCAGAATGAAGGCAAGCAGATGCAGTGAGTGCTATTAATGGTAGGCAGCTAAGAATTTAGAGTGTTGTTGCAAGGAATATACAGAGAGGGAAGAACTGGTGTAGATGTCTTGAAGGCAGTTCAGGGAAACTGATTTAAAATGGTGTGATATTGATAATTCATGTGTTGTTTTCAAAGTGCATCAAGCAAGCAGTGACAGAGGAAGTTCAGGTGTTAATGTAAGAAACATTTGCCTTCCAAAGGTACAGTTAAATCATCTATAAGTCTCTGACATAGGTATTTCTGGGGAAAAAAAAAAACAAAAGAAAAAAAAACCACCAAAAAAACCAAAACCCTGTGTAATACTTAATGGGATGTAACAGTCATTGGCATGTTGGTATATTCTAAGAGAAGTGATGTGGAACAATGGAGGAATTATACCAGTTCCTTGGCATTTACTTCTGATTTTGTTCTGAGTGGTCAACCCAGAAAAAACAGTAGGACAGAGTAAAAAATTACTCAACTGATAATGATACTTAAGGAGGAAAAACATAGGAATTGAAGATATCAGCATGCACAGTTGTGGAAAATGGCTGTCTCAGAATGATGCAGTGTAAGAAAGAGAAGCTTCTTCAGGACTAGACATGCAAAGAAATTAAGTATACAGGCAGATAATGTTGAGCTAGGGAGGTGTCCCTGCATGCCTACCAGTCCAGATCCTCAGCACCAGGGAACCACTGCTCGGAAAAATTTCACAACGTCTTAACCTCATGGCTTTAGCTATAGGAATGTAATTGTGTAACTAGCTATGCAGAGAAATGCTCTACCTCCTTGTGTAGGCCCATGTTCCTATGTAAGACCTTTCCACAAAGATCTGATCTTTTATTCATTAGTGTATATGAAGTGTGTGTAAACACTGACCTACTTTAAACATGCCTTTTTATGAATCAGTGGTGTTCCACCTTTGAAAGAAGTTACTCTTTCCAAATACTGTGACACAGTTGCTTGTTGAAAGCTGTAATTAGCAAAAAATTGACTATAGTTACAGAAATAATAGTCTCAGTTCAGATTGGCACACTTAGGATAACTTAGATGCTTGTTTCACTTCATACATGCTTCCATATATTATTCCATTTTAGTTTTCACAGTGAAAGCCCAAAAATATGACAACAATTAGTGAAATCTCCCCTTGTTCCCCACAAGGTTCCTCTGCTCTTATGGTACTTAGTTATACCACTTACACTTTTTAGCAATACTCTTAGAACGTATCGGTTTCTCTTGTATTGCTGCTGCAGAAGGCAGCTGCCACAAATGTAAGGAAGCTTGAAAAAAGCTCCACTGCTTATACTAGAAAAAATGTGGAGAGTGGGAGTAGCTGTCTTAGGGAAAAGATGACGCTTTTTTATTAGCAATAGACTGGCATGCTGAAATTTTGCCAGGGTAGTCATTACAGGTATCCAGTAAGATCCTGATGAGTTGTACTTCATTTCAGTTTTGCAATTAATTCAGGGCCAGAGGGTGTTTGATATTTGCTAGACAGCGAGGTTTAAAATAAAAATGACACATGAGCTGTGAAGTGTAGTGAAACACTGACTAAAGCTTGGAAGCTGGACTAGGAAACAGAGAAAAAGATACCAATCTTACCTGCCTTCAGAAACCAATACTGGGATTTTATGTCAGCTTCATGGAAAATACTTCAACTGTGTATGGAAAGAGCTTCAGTATGACATTTCATGTCATTTGACAGAGTTAGCTTCACCCTTCTGGTTCTGTAATACTCACAGCCACAGTTCATTTCACTTCCTGATTGCAACAGCAATGATTCAGCAGTGGGTTGGAAGCTATTTTATTTTGCATGTCTCCAGCTGTAGGTCAGTGCTGTAGGTTAATAAATGTTAGCCTTAGTCACAGATGGCTAAAAATGTGAAACAAGTATAAAACAAGTGAGTCTAACTAAGGAAGCATGATAATACTATTTTTCTTTCAAGTTTTCCCCATGTTTCCAGCTAAAGGTTGGTAATGCACCGAAAACGCAAATGAAGTTTAAAATGTATTGGGTGATTCCTGTTTATCCAAATGAGCATTTAACATTAAAACCAAAATGTCCTTGTTTCTTCATTCATGTAAGTGGTGAAAGTTAAGTTTCTGTGTTGGCTTAGCCTACCAGGAATGATGTGGTGTGTAATAGCTAAAATTGTTGATTGTGCAGAGTAATTTAATTTTTTTTTCAATAGACTGTCGTTAGAATATGGCCACTTCAGTAATGACCTATTCCTATGCAATTTATCTTACAAAGATTTCAAGGCAAACTATCTGACTAATTTTTTTCTTTTCTTAATCTTTAAATCATAACACAGTCATTTAAGATTTGTTTGCTACTGCATAAGACCTCTACAGCAAGCTCAGTGTTTGGTAAAAATTGATACATTCGTTCTTTTTATACCACTCTTTTCTCTCAACAATGACTATTCTGTTTACATATTGTTTGTAACTGTGTTTAAAATGTCTGTGCACATATGTTTTAATATATGTATAAGGATATATTTCTTTTTGCATTTTAGAGCTGTGATGGCCAGTCACCAAGCAGAAGTTCAGAGTTTGAAGCTAGATAATGATTCAGTTATAGAAGGAGTAAGTGACCAGGTACTGGTGGCAGTTGTGCTCAGTTTCACTTTCATTGCTGCTCTGATATATACGCTTTTAAGGTGAGAATGTGTTGACAGGAATTATTCATTTTTTATAACAATCCTAACTTTCTTGACAATTTCATGCATTGGTTCATGAAAACTGTGATTTTGTGACAGTAGAGTGGTTGTTTGATTGCTTACTATGTTCAACTAATTACTTGGCACAGCTAGAATCAAAAATGGAATTTAACTCTTCCTTATCTTCAGATAATTAAACTGAGTAGCATTCATCATTCCTTAAGACTGAAAATGGTTAAATTCACAGTCTGTATGGCTGCTGTGTTGTATTTGGTTAAAAAGTACAGATTTATCAACGACTCAAAGATTAAAATTGGGTATATTCCTGCAATGTATGTTTTAGCTGCAGTCTCTTTCCAAGAAAACAAATAACCCAAATCCAAATAAATTGACTGATTTTTTTTTCAAATGAGTATGCTGTAAGACAGTGGACTTCAATATGCATTCCATACAGGAAAATGTTAATTTTAATAACTTCAATGATTAACTTTATTCAGTAACTTTAATGATGAAGTTATCAAAGCTTATTTTCATTTCAGAGTTTTTCTTTGCATCCTAACAAATATCTTAGCCTATGTGTTTTGGGCAAATGAGTCTGAGCTTCAGATTGTCTTATTTTATTTTATTTTGTTTTGTTTTGTTTTATTTTATTTTATTGATGTGTGTAAACTTCTGAACACGGAAAAGTTTTCAAAACCTAGGGAACTCTAGTTTTAGTGACACAGTGGCATCATGGAACTTGAAGAGGATATGTCCACATGAGAAATATTGCTGAGGTAGAGTTACTTGAGAGCAAGCTACAAAATAAACTATAGGTGGAAAAACTTGGTTGGACTGCAAGTAGTGCTGCTGTTCAGGACCAGGAGATCACAAAGGAATCTAAAGTAAGGCGTTCACTTCACCTTGCCTTTTTTTTCCCGAAGCTGTTTCAGTTACTCAGATTGCGTCAAGAATGCCTCTTTTTCTTCTGCTCTGTTATGATTTCTCTACCCCTCGTATTGACATTTTTGGCAGTTGTGACTTGAATTTCAAGTGTTTAATTTGAAAGTTAACATGTTGTTTTTGAACACTAGAAAGGCAAGTAAGAAGACTTTTTATTAAAAAAAGAGTGAGCGGAACAAGGGTCAGCAGTTGGCAAGAGTAGCAGGAGTTCAGTCAGAATTAAGTTCAGGGAGAGGATGCATCAATTGTGAAGAGTTACTTAGGGAGGAAGATAAGGCTAGTTATCGACTGCCTCTGCAGTGTAATGAGGTAGGTAAAAAGTTTGACTGTGAATCCTGTTACATACCTTGATGGTTTATTTTCTGGAGGGGCAAGCAAACTGAAAACAGAAAGCTTCCAGACTTTGGAGGTCTGCATTTTATGATTCATGGCCAGTGACAGGACTTGAGGAAACACATGAAGCTGAGTCAGAGAAGATTTAGGTTAAGATATCAGAAACAAGTTTTTCACCCAGAAGATGGTTAAGCATTGGAACAGGCTCCCCAGGGAAGTCACAGCACCAGCCTGATGGAGTTGGAGATGTGTTTGGGCAATACTCTCAGACATACCTGTCTTCAGGTGTCCATGTAGGGCCAGGAGTTGAACCAATGATCCTGATGGGTCCCTTCCAGCTCAGCATATTCTGTGACTGTGATTCTATGACTGACAACTGAAAGTCTTACCACTATCCTCTTAGGTCCCTGCTCTGCCTTCTGGTACCTTTTAAAATTGTCTGTATTCAGCAGCACTCTTCATCCATCTGCTTTGTATTGTTGCCACCAAAGTCTGCATAGTGTGCTAGAAAGTCTGTACAGTACAAAAATTATAGTGCTTTTAATTTACTTAGCACTGAAGGGGAAGTGAGGGAGAAAAAGAGTCTTTACGTTTTCTTCTCTAGTTACCTTAGACAGTACAGTGGTCTTTGTGTTCCTTTTATGGTGTTCATTACCCCAGTTTTTTTCTTTGACTTCCGTGCTTTTATACCAACATAACTGAAATACTTAAGTTGGGTAGGAACAAGTCACGGGTAAGTATACAGGAAAGAAAGCTTATGGAAATGAATAGTTGCAGGAGCTGAATCAAAAGGGAAATGAGGAGCAAGGAGTATGTGTTGCAGTAGATTTTAGGGGGCAGAAGCAGAACATGGAGAGAACTGTTAAGGGATATAATTGTTGTACTTATTTCCAGGTGAAAGAACTCAATGAAGCATCACATCAAGGCTTCATTCATGCTTCTGGCGGAGAAACTTACAAGCCATAATTAACATATGTAACAAGTTGCAGATGTGTAGTTCAGGCACTGTATGATACTTTTGTGAAGCCTGTATGCTTTTGAGTTATAAGTTTTGATAAAATGAAGCCAGATTTTTTCCATCATCTTTTAAACTGGTGAGTAGGTTGTCACATTACAAATGAGATTGTGAAAATTCAGTGTATTCAGCAAATAAAAGGAACCCTGATCCTTAATTCCCTACAAGAAATTTGTCCTAGATGACTTACCTGTTCCATGTTTATGGGTCTACAGGTTTATATATTTTTAATCTTGTTTTTCTATCCATCATATGGTTTGATTATAAGATCAAGTCACTATTTTCAGCAGAAGTGAGATCTTAGTCCTTGGAAATTAACAGTGTCCATCACTGCACAGTGATGCACCAGTCCCCTTAGGTACTGTCCCTCTCTCTGAGAAAGGGACACTGCATGAGTAGGCAGTCTTCTTCCTTCCAATAGTAATAGTTTGGTGGGGCCCTCTGTGGTACATAATACAATCTTTCTACATCATGGAACCTTTTTCCTCAAGTTTTGGCATGCTAGCAGTCAGAAATGGAGCAATAAAAAGTGCATAAGAAGGCTTTCTATCATACAACTTTCATATGTCACCCCCATTAGTAGTAAATGAATTTTCTTTTTACAGATAGCCATGTAAATATTAGCATGAAAAATGTGGGACTTGTCTATTTCTCTTTAAAGAAAGAATGAAGCAGACAAAATGTTAAATGTAGCAATAGTGCAATATTATGATTGCCCACATTAACTGAAGGAAAATATTGCAGAAGCTTCTAGAGTCATTGAGGAAATTATATAATATAACTGTAACCAGAAAATATCCTAAAAGTTCAGCCAGTCCAACCCTCATCTCTGACAGAGGATCAGCTTACCTCAATATCTCTGGAAGCATTGCAACCTGTTTTTTTGATTTAACTTTTAATCAGGGATGGATCAAAATAGCCTGAGGTAATCTTGCCCAATTATGTACACTGTTTAGTTAGAAATGTGTTTCCACAAGCCTTAGATAACTGTGGGAAATAATTGTTCATATTTATAGAGTGAAAAGCTTACCCTGTCCCCTTGTCACTCCGTGAAGAATCTTCTATATAAACTGACATTTCTTAAGTCTTTCTCTAATGTATAAAAAATGTGCGTAGTAGTTCTTATTATCTTCTGGACTTCCTCCAACTATTCTATATGTTTCTATGCATTTAGTCCAAAATGGAGAACAGAATCCAGCTGAGACCTCAAGAGTGCTGAGCAGAGTGTATCATCATTGAAATCCATATTAATTAATAAAGCATAAAAATTTGCATTTTTAATATGCTGTTGACTCATATTTATTGTAGCTCGACACCTCTGATTGTTGTCAGCACATTTTTAATTTCAATTCTGTCCCATTGTGCTTTTGAATTTCAAATTTCTAATCTATCCATCCTTCTTTCTTCAGTGTGGCCCTTTCCAATGATTCCTCTTGGCATATCTAATCTGTAGTTTGCTTGCCTGTAGAATCTTTCTTTTTTTAAAAAAGAGTGATTTTAAAAGAGTGGTTTCTTTTTATATCCAGTCTGCTGATAGTTACATAAATTCAGTATTCTACATGTAAGTTTGTCTACCCTTTCTTATGCAAATGTCATGTAGCAGATAAAATTGAAGTAATTAGGAGGTTTCAACTCTATGACTTAGGCAGTAAGTGAAAAACTAGTATTATATGTGGACCAACAAATAAGAAACTAGCAATGGAGACAAAAATGAAAAATATTTCTGCTTGTTTAATAAAAAAGCTTTCAAGCAACTTCATTTTTTGTAGGTTCAAGGCTTAATTTTTTCTCATATTAAACTCTAGTTTTAACATGATTTAATGATTGGTTGTGAAGTCTCTGAAAGATCTTGCTGCTGTACAGCTTTAAGTGTCCAAAGTAACTTTAGGATCCAGAATAAATTCCTGTTTCCTTAATTACTTGTGTACTTCCTTTAAAATCCTTTATAGCAGGAAAGAATTATTTTTTGCCCTTTGTTCAAGTTTCATATTTGTTTCAATGAGTTATTTTTCAGTGTTGGGTCACAGGGTTTTTTATTGCTTGTATTTCCTTTCACAGAAATGAACATCAGAACATACATCCAGAAAATCAAGAGCTAGTGCGAGCTCTTCGTCAGCAGCTTCAAACTGATCAGGTGCTGTACCAAGTGTTGGCATCATTCAGCTCTCTGATGTGGGGTACTGCAGGCTTCTCTGAGGTCCTGGAAGAAGATGGTCTTGAAAGTTGTGGGAGTTTACTTACTGTACAGAGGCATCCTTGAAATCCATCAAGTAATCAGATAATGTAACCTTTTTTAATGGATGCATTAAGTAATTAAAACTAAATTTTGGCTGATTCTTTTTTCAAAGAAGTTTTTGCCACAAGGTGGAGTATGTTAGATTATGCTGTGTGCTTGCTGGAATGTTCCTGGGAACTTCAAGGTAAAGGAAAGGAAATCTGGAGTACAGCTTGCTGGGACAGGACAGGGTAGATGTTTAGACTGATAAGCAGTGTGTAGCAGAACAATGGCACAGCAACAAGAGCTAGGCAACAGAGTGACAGAGAGGAACTTTCTAGCAAAGCCTTTAGTCACAGGACAGAGAGTAGTGGTTTTAAACTGAAAGAAGCTAGATTGAGATGGGACATAAGGAAAAAAGTCTTTACTGTGGGGTGAGGCAATGGGAACAGGCTGCCCAGAGAAGTCATGAATGAATGCCCTATCTCTGGAAATGTTCAAGGCAGGGCTGGATGGGGCTCTGAGCAGCCTGGTCTAATGGAAGGTGTCCTTACTTATGGCAGGACAGTTGGAACTTAGTGATCTTTAAAGGCCCTTCCAATTGAGACCATTCAATGATTCTATGACTGCATCCAGTTTGAACAGAGAGAGTCTAGGCCATACTTTTGGAGAATATTGAAAACAGTCTTTCATCATGATACTTATTGAAATAACGACAGTGCATATTTATGTGGAAGACAAATATGGCAAAATGGGGAGAAAAACTGTTTCATGACAGTGACATACACAAGCTGATAACTGTGTTTTGGCTTGGAAGCACTAAATGCTGCAACTGGTAAGCAACACAGTTACTTGGCTCTGGACAGAACTAGTCAGGATAATGAAGTGACAATAAAGATCCGAGTTTGTTATTCATGCTTCAGCACGTCTAACCTGACTCAGTGTGAAGGACCAAGGAGGTTCTTTATTTATGGTCTTTAACTGGTTTGAAGCATACACTTGTTTAACAGATGAAGGGAAAATAATGGCCCTATCACAAGAATTTGCTTATTGAATCAATGCATTTAAGTATGTTTGATTTTTACATGTAAATATACTTCTCATTTCACATAGTTCTGCGTTTGACAGTTTGACTTATAGTGAATGAATACCAATTTATCATTATTTCTAGAACTCAGTAGACTTATATAAAATAGTATCTCTAACACTTTGTGTTTTCCTGCTGTTCCAGCAGGATGCTTCTGCTGGTGATCGGCATCGCTTCTATACAGATATGTCGTGTCCAGTCTGTTTGCAGCAGGCTACATTTCCTATAGAAACGAACTGTGGACATCTCTTCTGTGGTAAGCAAGAAAAGCTCCTAGTTCCAAAGTTAAAACCAGAACAGAAATACAAACTTTTGGCACTGGCTCAGGCATCCTAATTCAAAGCTTTGTTTGTATTTAACTGTTTATCATTGCATCTGCAAAAGAAATAATTTTTTATAAATAGTTGAGAAAATACATTTATGAATAAACAGTCACTTTAAGAGTGCGCTGCACTGTTTTCTATGCTATCAGGAATGGAACTGGTTAATTTTAAAGTGTCGAAGAGGATAGTTTCTTTCCAGTTTAGTAAAAAACTGAAGACGTTGAATAACATTTGGGAATGTACCATTTAAAAAACTCTTTTAGAAAGAATAAAATATTTTTTATCTCACAGAATATTTTTTTCATGGGAGTTCTGCAGAATTTTGAGTAGGTGCACAGTTGATTAAAGTGTTTGGTTTTGTGGTTTTTTGAGGCTATGTTTATATACAGACACTCTATGTAGTATTTTGCTTCCTCTCCTTCAGGTTCCCAGTAGAATTCTTCAGTGCATTCATCTAGTTTTTTGAAGTATATAGTGTGTGTATATATGTATATACACACTGTTTAAATGAAAGAACAAGCAAGTTTGGAAAACAGATAAAATACTTCTATTTTTATATTTGCCTTCATCTGTTGAAATTGATGATGATAAAGCCAAGTTTTTAGGGTAAATTTTACATCTCTTGACATTTTTGTGACTTCTGAATCTTAAACTGGTAAAAATTTTAATTATTTTCTTCTTCACATACTGATTAAAAATTTGTTGTGTTTTCAGAAAATAATGCCTTAAAATTACTGATTCAGTTGAACCTATTCAGGATTTTTCTCATTAATAGCATTGAATTTGAACATGTTAGTTCATGGTATCTTCAGTGAATGCTGTACACAAAATTACATCAAAAACTGTAGATTTAACCTAACTGCTTATATACAGTTTCTGTTGTTTCCCTTGCCGTGTAACATATTATTTCAGGCGATGCGTTTTTCATCTCAGGAGTTTAAATGTGTGTACCTTACCTTCACCAGGTTCCTGCATTATTGCCTACTGGAGGTATGGCTCCTGGCTGGGTGCCATCCGCTGTCCAATCTGCAGACAGACGGTAATATTTTACGTCATGGACCTGTCAGTTTGGCTGTCTAGGACAGCTTGCCACAAGGCACTTACACGTGAGCTGCAATAGTGAGGCTGGCAGATAAGGAACTCTGAGAAACTGGAAAAATATAGAGGGAAATGTGAGACAGGAATGGTGGACATTCAGTTTTTCCGAACTTCTTGCTTTGACAAGTGGCTCAAAAAGTTCAGATTGTTCCTGCAACTCAAACATAAGTGAACTGCGCTGATAATTCAGCTATTTTTCTGTAAAGAGTATATGAAAACAGAAAATTGTGAGACTTTAGCTATCCTGTCATGCTTTCTGTTCAGGATGTTGTTTAACTTCTTTTACCAGAATTTGCATCTGAAAGGCCTGACTGTTGTGGTAGACTGCCACTAGCAGCACACTACTGGCTCCTGAGAAATAACCTCTCCCTTCCCTCTGTCCCTACCAAAAGACCTATCCAGGTCAATTTCATATTTTGGCCTGATTTTTAACTTGTATGTATTATTAATTTCATCTTTGTAGAGCAAGCATTAACTTACTTCCTACGCAACGTACTTACACTGTCAGTTTGAAATATGTTCCTGCAACTCATTAAGGCTTGGGATCTCTGAGTCTGATAGTGTATGTCTTACAAAAGTACGTCTTTATTTTAACAGTGCACAAACTACAGAGCTAGTAACTTCTAATGAATTGTGTAGCTCATGCCCTTGCCCCTCCATTATATCCTGCTTTGATTGTGTGTATCAGCAGGACAAATTACTGTAAGAAGACAGTTGAAGGAAAGAAAAATAGATATGACTAGAAGAAGAATGAGTAGGTTTAGAGTGTAGCCAGTGAGGGAAAAGACACAAATAATAGCTGGGGAAGGTAGAAAAGTGTAAAATAAGTGATTTTTTTATTGTCTTTCCTTATAGATTTTTTCATTTATGTTCCTCTGAGTAACAGGTATATTTGGTGGCATTGTTTGCATGGTTATGTATTCATTCTCACCCTGGTTTATAAATGGGGAAGGCAAAGATGTATACGTGAAAATGAGTCATACAACAGGTTTGTGGCAGGACCAGAAGTTGAATGTAGATCTGCTCATGCTCTCGTTTCTAAATGTGACTGCCACACAGATTTATATTTAGTCACCAGGTATAGAGGAAGCTTCTGAAGATTGTAATAATTTCAAGTGCTGTGCCTTCTCTGTTTCCCATGATAATCTGCATTTTATACCTGTACATTGCTTCCAAATAGAAGTCTCAAGTTTTCAGCAACTCCTATGCAGAAAAATAACATACATAAGGTCATATTCACATATATCTTATTTCTCTATGTTTGCATGAAAGTTAACCCAAAACCAGATCAAAAATTCTCTGTACTTACAAAAGAGTTGAAGGTTAATATCTTAATTCATCTGTGTATGAAGATCCGTATGCAAAACCTGAGTTTTGCTGCATGTTCACTGTCATGCAAGGCAATCCTAAATATAGAAAAAGAAAGGCCTCATTGATTGCTTTATTTGATTTTCAATTTAGGAAAGAAAATTAGATTTAGGAAAGAAAATTAGATGAATTTGGTAAATTAACTTTGTTCTGCAAACCACTTATGAAACATAAAGCATGTAGGTGTTTAGGAAGCCTCTCTTAAAAGGAAGGTTATTTTGTGCTTTTTTAACCAATCTCTTTAAAAATTAATATTCTGTAAGGAGCTCTAAGCAATTAATTACTTAAAATGTAATAGCAGTATCCATGTTAGTAATTTTCAGTTTATTCTCCTATTAACTATTCAACTAAACCATGGTTTTTTCTATATAGTTAACTGAAGATGGCTGTTTTACAGTTGCATGTGTAACATAATCTCCCTGCTGTGCCTAGGTAACACTATTCTTACCACTCTTCAGTGAAGATCAGCAGGGTGCAGCCCAAGTGTTTCAAGATGTTAGTGATTACAATCGAAGATTCTCAGGACAGCCCAGATCGGTAAGTTTTGGGTAAATTTAGGTGGAAGTCAGTGATGTCAGGAGAGTTTGAGAGCAAATTTTTTGTAGTTTTGTTTTTTCCCCCTTCTTTTTTTTTTCCTTTCCCTGATATAAGGATTTTCTTTTCCTGATGCATAGGACCTAGGCAACTTTTCTTTAGGAAATTCATTTTGAAATGGTTAGGTCAAACCCAAGACCTCAAAATTATTTATTTGTCATTTATGAAAATGTATGGAAACTTATGTTTTTCTTGTGAGTGAGAATCTAGTAAGTCTTGAGTTTTCTCAAGTGTTCATGTGTTAAGTTGGTTTTTAGATATGAGTCATTATTTTGAAAGGATCAGTAATTAGTCAGTAAAAATAGTTAATGAAATACATGACCTGCAAGGAAGAATATTCACTTCATTGATCTTTTTACACTGATTAGAAGAATCTGAAGTTCTGCTCTGTGCCGTTCTCCTCAGACAGCTATATGCTGTCTTGATTTCTTAATTTTTCCCCTATATTATATTACAGTCTTTATTCTCTCTGAGTGAAGAAAAACAGAATTTTTTCCTGTAAATAGCTAAGAGGGGTGGTCAAAGTTCTACAAATGTTAGAAAGTCAGCCTTGTGAGCCCGTCTCCTGTGTCCTGTTTTGCAAGGTGAAATGCACACACATGCATACTAGTAATCTCCCTGCTTGTCTTCATTTGTAATGGGATTTGGATGTAGCAAAAAGACATTAGCAAGAAAAATGTACAATACAAAGAGACAGAAGAGGGAGGAGTATTTTTCTAAACCACAAAATGTGTGGGTTTTGTCCAGAAGAGGTTGAAACTACCGTTCAGGCTCCATTACACCTCTCTGCGAGCTGTGTCTAGTCCCCAGTAACCTGTCTGAGGTCATGCCAGAAATCTGCACTAAAGCCCTAATTGAACTAGATAAATTGTCTTGGATTTATACACAGTGTTACCACATACAAAATTTCTTTCTCAAAAACTTTTTCAGCTATGGCAATAAGTCATTTTAATGGAGTGTAATGGCTCCATGTAGAAACTGTGTACCATAGAAGGGAACCAGTATAAAAAAAGTTTTAAAGCTCACCCCTCCCTTCTTGTCACAACAAAAACCTGAATATTTTCTATTGAGTAGTCTCTTTCTAAGCTGGCAGAATCATACTAGCAAAATGGAAGGGAGCCAGGATAAATTTAAAGGTTCTTTAGTTTACTTTGAAGCTTCATCCATCCTTTGGAGACTTGTATGAACCACTGGTTACATACCAGGAGAGGGGGTATTGTGTTTCTGAAAAACTATAACCTATTCTGCTTTACCTATTAGGTTTTTTCTTACAATCCTGGCTTGTCACGCATTCTGATCAATATTTCAGTCCAGTTAACCTGTTAGCTGTTTCTCCCTTTCCCAGTAATTTGTTTTCCTCTAGTATTCATCGCTTTTCCTTCTTAATAGATGCCGGTATATTTTCTAGTGATGTATATTAAGTGTATGCTTTTCATTGTAGAATAATACAGTTTAACTGTTTCTTGGAAACATATATATTCTAATGACTTTCTACCCAGTAAAACTAAACTCATTAACTCTTCCCAGATTTTATTTTAATTCCTATAAACTAACAGATTCTAAGATGTAATGTAGTAGTAGAAACTTCAGTTTAGCATGGATGAGTTGCTAAAGCAAAATACTAACTTTTAAATTCTTTCTTTATAGATTATGGAAAGAATTATGGATCTCCCCACTTTATTGCGACATGCTTTCAGGGAAATGTTTTCAGTAGGGGGCCTCTTCTGGATGTTTCGCATCAGAATATTCCTCTGCTTGATTGGAGCCTTGCTCTACCTGGCTTCACCTCTGGATTTTCTTCCTGAAGCTCTGTTTGGAATTCTGGGGTTCTTGGATGATTTCTTTGTCATTTTTCTGCTGCTGATATATATCTCTATCATGTACAGAGAAGTGGTAACACAGCGTCTAAATAGATGAAATGGACAAAAGTGACCTAAAGCAGAGTCAGTTGTGGAATGTTTTAAAAAGAAAACTATAACGTAAGTATGATATAGCAAGGTGCCTGTGTATGATTTCAGTAGTAACAATTCCTTAGCTGGTTATGTTGTACAAACATAAAGGGTTAGTATATGGTGATGCTTAACTGGAATCTTTAATTTGTGCATTACATATGCTTCATGAAGATGAGGTCAGTTTTATAATGTTGTAATAAACCACTTTCATCTACTTCCACCTGATGAACAACTGTGTGTACTGAAAGCAGGAAACACTTTTTTTGGTGTGTTGTGGTTTGTGAAAAAGGAGTTCTAGCAAAGTACTTCAAACAATAAGCCCTTTCAGAAATTCTTCACAGTACAGTTATCATGGCTAAATTGTTTGATGTCTTCCTGTTGTGGGCAAGAGTTCTTTGAAATAAAAGTAGCTTTGTTTGTCTCTGTGGAAGAAGAAACCCAAGGACCACATTACAGTTATCACCTTGCAGTTTGCTGTTGTCCTCATGCTTCATAAAAATAAGGATAATACCTTGGTATTGCTTGAACTGCACTATGTACAGTTGCATGCAATTTGTACCATTTTATTTTTATATTTGGGAATATACACACAGTATCTGCTCTACATTGAGAAAACAGTATTATGCACGTTACACTCGTTAGTGCTCTGTTTTTTTAAGTGAGAGCATGGTTTTTCTCTTCAGACTTTTTTATTTGGTAAGTATATATCTTAGAAGCAGAGGGCTTGTGCTGCTTTGGGTCAATGCAATATGTCTGAAATGCAACTTTGCATTTCTGTAGATGCATTAAAATATTTGGCCAATTGGAGAAAACACTCAAATTCCAAATAGTGGTTGAAAAAAAGAAGTCAGAACTGGATGTTTACACTACATGTACATGTACTTGTATGTGTACCGTGTAGATGTTTACCCAAATGTACATTCTGCAATATATGTGTACTAAACAGCATAGATATTGGGGTGACTTTCAGTTGGAGTTTTCTTCTTTGGTTGATTGTTTGATTTGGATGTCGATAGAAGAGGTTCTGAATTACCTTGAAAAATAGTCTGTGATAAAGGACCATAAAAAAATCTTGAAAGTGTTTTCAAAAATACCAGGGTATTAATTATCCTTAAAGCTGATTTTTTTTTGGTGTTGAATTTGAGCATAGGCTATCATAGCTATTCAAGTAATTTGAAAATGCTTTCATTGTGAGCAATGATTGCCACTATAAAGGTCCAGGATATGACGGATCATTGTACGTTTTAGCTAGAGGAATGATAATTGCGATTTAACTTCCTGAGTACTTGAAAGACAGTGAATTAATGGATGATTCTTTGTGTGTTTACATATATAGGTGAGACTTACAATGAAAGGGACATTTTTCACCGCTTCTGTGTTTTCCCCTTGCAGGTGTCTTTCCACAGCTTCTAGCACGTAGGCATGTGCAGGAAGATGATAGAGTGGAAGCCTCAGGTGTCAGTCATTGAGGGTGCAGATTGTCCTTCAGTGTCAGTGTTCTAAATGACATTCATTTAAAACTAAATTAACTGATTCTTCATTTGAAAATTTAGTTTTGGAAATCCAAGGACATTTTACAAATGAACTGGAAAGCTAAACTTTTCATTGTTGCTGTTTGTTAGAGATGGGCAAAAAGAGAAAAGGGAAGTGAAGCAAGGTTTGGAGGAAGAGAGCAAGAGAGAAAATGACATTTTTGGAAGTAAATGCTAGCTAACTTTTCTTGAGCATCTTGGTTGAGCTTTTCACCTTGTGTTGGCGTTGCTAATGTATGGTGATGTTTTAGTGGCTACCTCAGTTAAAACTCTTTAAGGTGTTATTGAGTAAGGGTGATATTCATAAGCTGTTAGGTGCATTTACAAAGCAAGATAGTAGTTTAGGATGTTACTTAGTAAGACAGGATTTAACAGTTTTGCTGTAAGTATTGGTTTTGGTTTTGAGGTTTTCTTTCCTAAGAAATCTAGCTGAAAACAAACCTCAAAAATTCTTTTTTGATTGAGTAAATTTAACACCCTATTTTCTCCTGGAGTTTAAGTTGTAGGTCTGCTTAGAGTGTGAACTGCTCTTGTAGAGTAATTGGAGTTTGTTCATGGAATTTGTTAATCTAGTACCTCATCCATACTTTTACCCTAGGATTATAATTTTCCCGTGACTTTCTAAATCCAGAGTGGATATAGATGCACAGGAAGCTGCTTACTGATTGGTTTTCTTTGAATTTCCCAATTCCATGCGCTACTGTGAAGTTCATGTGAAAATTCCCTATCCCATCTAAGGGGATCCCGTGTATCTGAAATCATACACAAAACACATCTGAAAGGCTATATGAAGTTTCCCCATGTTCTTTTTCTTCAGTACATTTCTGATAGCCAGAAGGGTTTCACTCACAGGCTTCTCCTTACTTTTTAGTATTGAGTAACATTGTAATCTTAAATTCAACACATTAAATGCTTGACAGAATTAAGACTATTCTTTTCAGTGATAAGCGTGCTTGCTTGTGGATATTCTTTTCTGGTCCTGCAAGCCAATGATAAACAGTATTATGACTTGTTCTGGCCTTTTCGTGTAATGCAAAGACACATCTGTCCTGCAATGTCTGGCCGCTGCTCCTTTCCACAAATCTGAAATAGCTATAAGTTAGCTATCTTGGGTACTTAGCTTGAGCTTAACCTAAGCTCTAGAACTCCCAAGAAGCTGGAGATTAAAATATGAGCATGTACTATTCCTGAACTGTGTGCTGCCAAGTTGTTCTGGCAGCAGTGTGAAAGGCAAGGGTTAGGGCTGAGCACTGGCTTCAGGGTGTGAGGCAAATATGTGATGCTGTGTGCAGAGTGACTGCAAACACCACTGTGGTTTTGCCTCCTGAGATGGAACAGGCATGTCACTAAGGGAGGAACATTTAAAAAAGGAAAACTGTAGCAGGAAGATGTATGGGGGTAAAACACAGTTCTTAAAAGATCACATGGGTACCAAAAGCTATGTGAAATATTTGATTGTTCTAGCAATATTAACAGAGAGGAAAATAAAAATTATACTTAATAGCTCTTAGAAAATAACTTGTAGCATCTTGAGGCCTAATGGTCATCGCTGTATAGAGCGATCCATTTCTGTGCTGTTTGTGTGCCACACCATTGATGTCTGTGAGGATCAGGCACAACAGTGTGGTTTGGGGATACAATTTTGCCGTAAGTTTCATAGAACTGTAGCAGTATGTTACACTAGATTTTTAAGACAAAAGAATTTAAAACTACTTGTTGTTACTTTTAATGATAATAAATTGCTGTTAAAGAGATTCGCTTGAATTATTTTATTTTATTGACTATCTGGATGCAATATTGTTTTATTTCCCCTTTTTCCACTTCCACGTGTTGTTGTAAGTGTGTAAGTGTGTTGTAAGTTGTAAGTGTCGCGTCCCACCCTTGAAGGGAAGGGAGTACTCAAGATTTGTAGGTGCTCATGGTCAAAAGGAATGACAAAAGTCAGAGGGTCCACAAAAACTCACTAAGTTCTATTAGTAAATTACATACTTGGCATGAAAATTGGTATAAGTTAGGACCTGATCTCCTCTATGAACACATGGCAGTGTGTTCTGAACAGAGGGGTAAGGTGAAAGGGGAGTGAGAAAGACAGAAATTAATTAAAGAGAGGGAGAGAGAAAAAAGAAGAGAGGGAAAGAGAGATCACCAGTCCTAGCTCCAGCATCAATCCAGCTAGGGTGTCCTGGGGACACCCAGGGACAGTGGGCTTGGTTGGAATACCTTTTATAAATAAATCTCCCCATCTTGGAGATGAGTTTCTCACTTTCTATGCAAATTAGTAATCCTGTGCAGTCCATTCCTCTAGACCTTTCTGGAAATGGGTCAGAAGGCTTTGGGGGTCTTTGGTGGTCTCCATTCCCTCTTACAGTCCACGCCCACTTCTCAGTCTCATCCCTGCGCTTGTGCTGTGTTGTGCTCATCTCCAGGAGCCAGAACAGGGATGTTTGTCCCAGAAAAGTGCTGCCCTACTTCCTTATGGCCTCTTCTCCAGCCACATCCTGTTTTTTCACAGTGTATTATTGCCAACAATTCTTGGCTGTTATCACCAACAATCCATGGCTCCACAGCTATCTGGCTATTGGCGTTTGAGGCATACACATTAGCCCTCTTGTCCCCTAGGATTCTACAGGCAGTAACTTCTCTGCAATTGTGATCTATTTTTATCATGGTGTCTGTGATCAGGATGTTTAGAGCTAACTCAGTGTTTTTTGTCTTTATGATTGCCATAATAAAGATTACAAAATTTCTAAGATCTTAGTCCCAAAAGTGTATTGTACATCAGATGTCCTTTCGTAGAAGTCCAACCCATTCCGTCAGATCTATGAGCACTAAGCTTTCAGGCTGATAAATCAGTACAGGTGATCAGTTAGCACCTTCACATAACAATCCTCAAGCAAGCAAAAGCATAAAGCCAGATGAATGAGAATGTAAGCAAACAGAAAATATTCTCTGTGAGTTTACAGGAAGGATGAAGATTGGACTTGGAAGAACTGGATGGGACTTGTCTGTGCTGCAGTTCTGAGCTTTTCTTAATTCATGTCATGAAAGGGCCCAAGGCATCAGGAAGACATGATCCATTCTGCTAAGAAATGTCTAACAAATCATAGCTGGGAAGTCCAGTGCCAAGCTAGGCCAAGTCTTTTGTTAACTTTGTAGCCTGTTTGGTACACAGTTCAGTGTTTATGGAAAAGTGCGTCATTGCATCATTGGTAAGATGCTATTAAATCAGGTTCAAAGTTTGGTGAGTATATGCTACACTTGTCCTTACACCTGATCCCCATGTCCTTGCAAAAGCTCAGCTAAATAATTGGAAGTTGCTCAGCCAAGGCTGCCAAAGGACATGGACTTTTTAGGAGATCTGTTGTACTATTGCAGTTTGGGTAGATTTTCAGCTTCCAGCTGTCAGCCAAACAGGAAACTGCCTGTTAGTCACCCATTCTGAAAGCTGCATGGGCATTTGTTCCATGGAGACAGAGCAGTAAGTCTTACTATCCCTGTTTCTTTGAGATGTCCTAGTAGGTTGCCTTCTTCCCGGTTGTGTGTACTGTGTTTTTAAACTGCTGAAGAGGCTGCTGAATTTCAGTCTATGATTCACTCAACTTAGGGAGCTATAGAGGTTTAGAGCAGACATAGGTCTCTGCTTCCATGTGGACAGCAAATCATTAGACACTGTGGTAAGTAGAGATGCTTTCTGTAAGTTGAGAATTTTTTTCATTTAGGGCATGAGAAGCCTATCCAAATAATAAATAATTAATTTATTTAATTAAAACCAGGGAAAAAGAGCAGGAGTTTAGAGTTGAATTTTGTATTCTACAGCTTGGATTCAGCCTCTTGGTATGCCCTTGCTCTGTACCATGCTGTCTTACGTGGGATGTTGGTCACCTCAGCGTCCACATAAAGGTCTGTCATAGGTCATTTTGTTTGATCCAAGTAATCTCAGATCTTGCCATGGGGATTTCTATCGCAACCTTCGTGTCAAATGTTAAGGCTGCTGTATTGAACAGGTGAAATCAAAGGTGGCAGGTTGGGGGGTAACAAAAAGGGTCCTCCTAAAGTAAATTTCTGACTGTGTAATATGATCTTGTTGGTACGGTATGGCCTTGTATGAGGACATCTGAATATCTTGTCTCTCTTTGTTTATGCTAGTGCTAGATGGAAGGCACAAAATTATGACAAGACTATAAAATAAATCCAGAAATAAAGGTTGAAGAAACTGGTATTTTGACTACAGGACAGACTGAGGAAGATATGAGTCTTTATTTATGTTAAAACAGGATTGTATTTCCTGTATTAGGTAGGACTGGAGAAACGCATATGGCTGGAGTTTGAGTGATAGCAAATGAGACTTAGACTAGAAAAAATTTGCCAAAGTGAATGGGGAGGGGATTTTGTGTTGTGGAACCTCTCCTGGGAAGCCTCTGAAGGCAGGCCGACACCTGTAGGGACTGTTTTTTGCACAGCTAGTCCTGCCTGGGGAAAGGGCAGGACAACGAAAAGGTGTC
Source organism: Leptocoma aspasia (assembly GCA_013399835.1). Lineage (NCBI taxonomy): Eukaryota > Metazoa > Chordata > Aves > Passeriformes > Nectariniidae > Leptocoma > Leptocoma aspasia. The sequence goes on along the minus strand of VXAX01006123.1, from coordinate 42,556 downwards.
TGCTTTCCAGGCAGCTCATCTGGGCCTTAATAGATGTGAGACCAAAGAAGCTTCATCTGACCAAGTCTTTATTGCTCATGGTGTTTCTGACACACATTACCTGCATACATCAGCTGGCAGACCTGACCAGCTTACCTTTCCCCAGGAATTTTGCTAAATAGCAGTGTTTAAAATATGTGGCATAACAATATCGCTACACCTTATTTCAGGACACCTTAAAGATTATTTACTATAATATTCCATTTTGTTGGCAAAACTCCTTGTTTGTCCGATATTTTCCAAGTAGAGGACTGTTTCTCATGATTAACAGATGATTAATTTGTGGGAGAGAAGGAGAGGGGAAAGGAACATAATTGATAATATTGAGTCCATTGCTCATTGCTGGCAGACAACTAATGGGGAACCATGGGTGTATCAGGTGTTAGTAATAGCTTGGCTAGAATGTGTTTCATGGAAAGCTGTTCAGCTTCACACTAGCATATGCTGTGCTGCAAAGTCAAGAATTGTTTTCTAGCCCTTCCCCCTTTTGCCTTCATTCTGGAAACTAATTTCTTTTTTTACCAAGATGGGGATAAAGCAAAACCTGAAAATAATCCACACTTTATATAGGGTAGTCAAGTACTACTTAGTAAACCACCTTTTTCAAGGATAGGCTTCCCATCATTCCATGGGACGTGTCCTTGCTCTCCAGAGCAGAAGGTAACATTTTTGTCCTTCCTGCCTTCTTCACCATCTAGTTGCCAGGACTTGGTGCTGTCTGATATGATTGCTATTATGTGTGGGCTCTCAGGACGGTCATGGTAATCAGTTTAATGCAGGTTGACTCAAAATATGCCTCATCAGTTTGCTAGCTTATGACAGTTTATGTTTTCACCCCATCTATGGTCTTCAGAATCCAACCAACCTGACCTGAAGCTGCTCTAGTTTCATTTCTCTTTTCCTTGCAGGATTTGGCTCTTTTGTTCATTCCCCTCCTACTTTCTTACTGTTCTCTGTAAGGACCAAAATGAAGGTCACAAAACAAATTTCAATGAATCACTTGCTTATATACTGCAACAGTTCACACCTTACCCCTGAATATCCCTTCCAACCCTTAATGCTTTTGCATCTCCCCAGCCATGCACCAGGAAGGAAGGTAGATGTGTCTGTCAGGGGCTAAATTCCTCATGCAGCAACCTGAAGAAGACAGTTCAGTACAGCTCTGTGGTTCTGCCTCCTGTCCACTCAAAGAGCTAGGCATCCTGGGTGTGCTGCCTTTTTCAAAAAAGAGTGCAGGATCTGAAGTCCAGCAGGCTTTTTCATTACACCTATAACTTCCCTTAGTATTTCCTCCTGGTTTGGTAGCTGCAAGTGGAGAGTGAAGCACCAGAAGAAGCAAGGCATCATACGGACCTCCTAGTCAGCAGGCTATGTTTGCACCTGGGAGGCTGGAGAAGAGCCCACAAACTAAGGAGCTGCTGCATTCAGTTTCAGTCACATCTGGAGAGACTGGTTTTCTCTGTCATTGAGGTTGTCAGGTGCAAGTCTTTTCTTGATGAAAAACAAAGCATTGCTTTGAAAATAATCTCTGTGGTGTTAACCTTTATTTACATATAGGTATTTTGAGCCCCTGGGGTTCTTGTTCTCATGGTTTCTTTCACAGCTCCCACAAGTAAAGATTGCCTCAATATGAAAAGAAGAAGAGAAAACTAAGTAATCATATTGCAACTGCAAGAACCCTAGGAAAGAAACCAACTGTGTAAGACATTTGATTAAAACCACAAGGACTGGCAATGTTGTGCCAACAAAGCCGCTTCTCTGGAAATCCCATGAATTTCCCATTCTGAGCTGCTGGGCAAACCCTTCCCTGGATTCAGATTTTCACTTTTGATTCACCTTGCTTGGAAGGTTATTGATAATAATTTTTTTACAGAAGTTAGATCAGCAGCAGAATTAGCCACACTGCCCCAGCCCCAGCAGAACTTCTGTCCTACCTCCTGTTCTACTGTGGGCTGCTGCCCTCAATGACAGCCTCAGTGACTCTCAGGGGCACTGCAACTGCTGTGGTAGACCGAGGGCAAAGGGGTGTAGAGGATAGCTGAAACATCTCATAATCCATGCTTGCTGATGTCTCATTGCCAGGAATGGAAGAAGGAAGTAGGGACATCTTCACCCTTTGAATAAGAGAGGGAGTCAGGGGACCACTAGCTGGCCAGGAAATCCCTAAACAACAGCCCCCAGCAAGGTATGAGGGGTAGTGAGATCAGATCCTAACAGAGGCCCATGATGATCCCATGAGGAGTGTGAGGCAGACAAAAAGCAAGGCCAGGATGAAGTTGCAGGGTGGGCATTGGCCCTCAGCACTGGTGAGCCAATGGAAGGGAGCTGCAGCAAAGCAAGGTGTGCCCCACTGCTCCCTCAGCACTGCAGAGCAGCTGCACTGTACACTGGAGAGGAAAGCCCTGGAGCCAGGGCTGAGCTACAGGTGACAGCTGGCCCTCCACCTCTGTGAGTTGGTGGGTTTGTCCTCACATTGTGCTCCTTCATGTTGCAGTGGGGCTTTCCAACTTTTTTGAGGACCACCTGGCTTCTCAGAGTGTCTATTGTTTCTTTGAGCTGCTGCAGATAGAGTGACCAGAGCCCAGCAGGAATGAATTGGTTGCACAACCCTTTTCAGAGAAGCTTAACATGAGCTTGCTTCTGTTTTTCTGTTCTGTTTGCTTCAGCCAGTCACTACCCAGTGACTCCTGGGTACTGTTGATATTGATAAAGATGATGGCAGGTAAGTAGAGACTGCATCACCCAAGCTGTCACTGACATTATGGGAAGATTCAGGAACAGACACAGGACAGGTGGGCTCCTCTGGATAGTACACCTATACCCAGAAGTCTCACCTGACTCCTTGTAGGTATCTGCCATAGTTTCTTTTTCAATCTGCACTTTCTGTACATTTTCATGAAGTACTTACCCTTTCTTGGAAGGGATGTGTCCCTTAATCTCCATTGGGGTACTGCCTTAGAGTAAGCCACTTCTCCATATAGCATGTGAAAAATCACAACAAGAGGACTCTAAAGGGTTAAATTTTATCAAGTACCAAAATTTAGCGAAAATAAAATAATCCGAATGGGAAAGGGGAATCAGCTTGGAGATTAGTCATTACTGAGTAGGATTTACAGAGGAGTAAAAGTAGTGTAAAAATGTAAACTAGCTTTGCATCCACCCACCATACCATGTTTGCTTGCTGAGAAACACCAAGCAAGAACCAGTAGGCACATCATCTGATACACTGCAGCAAAGGTCCATGGGTCAAAATAATCTAGCAAAAGAGTGACGTCTCAGACAGCAGGTGTATCTGCCTGAGCTGGAAAAGATTTACTTACAAACACAGAGCCCACTGGTCATTGGCCACCAAGGGGTACCACAGCCTTTGCCCAGAGCTCTGTCTGCAGACCTTGGTATTGCCCATGGGCCATTTCCTGGGAGATGTTTCACAGGGATGGTTGCAATCAAAAATATTTTCCACCCAAAGCTGCACTCTAATTCTTCCCGTTGGCACCAGAAACATCATGTACTTTTCTACGGACAGTATTATGGCAATTATGAGGTTGTGGACAGGTGTGCTCCCCCATGGATGTCTCCTTTCCCTCTGATACAGCCCTTTGCAGTAAGGAATGCATATTAAACTCCCTGTGTCCCAGTTGCATTCTCCTGCCCTTCTCTGAAGGCCCACTCCTACTATGGCCCAATCCCTTCCCAAGGCAGCAGCTTTGCACATTGCCAGTGTGCAAGGTTTGACACTGTGCACAAGGATGATGATTCATTTGGCAATTTTGAGGATGTATTTAATTCTGCTTTTAAGTCAATGACAATTTAAGTCATTGTTCAAGGACCTTTTACTTTCCAGGCAAATGTAGTCTGATAAAGAGATTACAGTATCTCGGCTGCTTGTAGTCTATCCTGTATCTCTTCCCATAGTCTTAACAAGTGTTTCTTCTTTTTTTCTGACAGCATCAGCACTGCTAAATCAAACCAACCTGGCACCCTGCTTACAGCCCCTGCTTTGGGAGTCACATATGCATGGAAAAGTCCTGGTTTACATTAACCCTTCTTCACAACAAATCTCATATTTCCTGAGAAAAATTCAGTATCAGAAACCCCATTCTTACAGCCTTATATGCCAAAAAAAGGAACATTAAGAAACCAACTGCTGAACTCATGTTTTGCTAGGTTTTATATTTCTGAAGCAAGGTTATGCTTTTGTAGGACTTGAGTTCAATTAGCTTTCGAAGGTATGGTTTGTCAGCCCTGGTGCTTCTCTTTTTCCCCTTCACTCCTACTATGCCAATAAGTCTATTTCTTCTCCCTTTTGTCTTGCTTCCTTCCAAGCTGCCTTTTCCTCTCCCTTTGCATGACTGGGGGTGTTTCTGCTTGCTTACTGCTATACTGTATCTACCTGCATGTTTGGTGTGACACCTCTTCACAGAAGGTGATGGAAGGATAAGGGAGGTCCTTCCACTTAAGACCTCAGCACTGGTGCTGCAAAAGTAAAAAGGAGTAGTAAAATAGGCTCTAGAAAATGTGTGAAGTTTTAGATACATATTCCCCCTAATTTAAAAAATATAATTATGCTAAGCCATCTGTTGCTAATGTAAAAAAAGATGTAAATAGATGATACATAGTGTACGAAGTGTCACATGAGTGCTCCATCTGCTGTGGGGAAAGTCACCACTCCCCAGCAACAACACTGGGTGCTGAAGTGCAATCCAGCATTTGGAGCAGCCTTAGGCTTTCCAAAGACATCACCAGATCCAAAGGATGACCCAAAAGAAAAACAACTCAAGAGTAGATTAGTAGATCTCTGTATATCAATCTTTCATCTCTGTTTTTCTGACAAGTAGCAATAGTGGCTTCATTGAGGACAGGGTAAGTCATACCTTTACACTCTTATTTCAGGCTCTTTGCAAGCTCAGGCATCCTGCTCTCCTTACTCATACTTCCAAGGTTTACCTGGCAGACAGGAGCCTAACAAGCTGTTTCTCTCTACTTAACAACATCAGGATGTGCCCACAATGTCAGAGTAATTGGGCAATGAATGACCAGATGAAATGCAGCTCTGATGAACTTGAAGTAGTGGGCATGGGGCAAAAGCAATCCTTTCTATGGATTCCATGCTGACTGATGAACTCTATGTCAGCTGTTGCCACTCAGGAAGAGACCCAAGAGCTGCTATGTTTTGGTGTGCTCAGCAGTGGTTAGAAAAGGAAATAAAAGGTTAAGAATTATGAGACAGGTAAAGGTAATTTAATCCTCTGGTACATGTGACCAGAGAATTCTCACTCCTCTTCACTGTGAGCCCTCCACCTAGTTCTTGTCTCCCCATCTCAAGGTGGGTGCAGTGACAGAACAGGGCAGACTCCGGGAAGCTGGATATAGAGCATAGTTCTCTGCCTGGACACAGCAAAGGTACTAGGATCCTTAGCCTGCTAAACAGAGAAGATACAGCAGAGATCTTACAAAAAACAGGACTCTGATGGGAGATGTGACAGGAAAACCACTATTCACCTCTGATGCTACCAGGTATGGGTGACACCACAGGGAGTTAGCAGAGAACAGCTTCTAAATTCACCAAAAAGATGAGACGCTTCACAAGATGCACAGTTACCCTCTGCTGACAGAACTGGTGATATTAAGAGTTAGTACAGTTCCCCAAAGCTTCTAAACAAACCTGGGGCACTAGTTCCATAAGAACTGATAAATATGAAAGCCCTAGAACAACCTTTCCCTCCAAAAGTTCCCAAATGCTTGTCAGCAGTAGATGGAGGAAGGTCTGTTATCATGCCATACTCTTTTCCAAGGTGTCTGCTGCTGTCAGCCAGGGAGCTGTGTCAAATGGCTCCACAGTCTCACTAGCCTTGAACAAGCAGTTTTGCAGAACCTGGTACCATGTTTCCAGCTTGCAGCAGTTTTGGGAAAAAACAGGAGTGCAAAACAGCCCTGTAGGAAGCACTGATTGGTTGAGAAAACAATCTTCATTCCCTCAGTACCATCAGCCCTTCTTTCCCAGGTTTCTCTTGGATGGGTGTGAAGTAGATGCCTCTGAAAGGCAAGCTTTTCCCCTGAGAGCACAGTAGCTACATGAAGACCAGAGATGGGGGGAAAGGCAACAACACAGAGAGCAGGGCAGGTCATGGTGGCTGGCCCCTTCACCAGGGCTACCTACCCTGTATTCTCCCCCTGCCCACAACAGTTACTGAAGGAAGGAAATTTTATCCAGTCCAGGGATGGAAGGTGAACCATTGCTCAGGGACATAATGGATCATTCCTCTTTCTTTTCAGGTGTTGGAGTGTATCATCCAGCACCCCTTCATTTCCAAAGAGGCCAGGAGGCTTCACTTGAAGGGTAGAGCAGTACATGAACAGTTTTTCACCTCTGAAAATGAAGATGATGCACATATCACTCAACAAGGATTTTCATAGCGAAAAGATAACTGGAAGAAATCTGAAGAGAAACCATCCAATGTCTTCTGCGAGAGGGGCAGTGGGGTGAAAGGGGATGCCCTTGTGATCTCTGCCTTGCCAGGAGACAGGGCTTTTTGCTCCAGTGATGCTGGGGAAGACACAGTTACATCAAAACACCCACTTCTAGGGCGAAGGCAGCTGGGTGAAGCCACCAGGATGAAGCCTCCCCTGTGCTACCAAATCTGTTTGAGAAAGCAGGATACACATGGGTTTTGTGAACAGCAAAACCAGGTACAAAAAAAAATTGACGTCACCAACTTGGCACCAAACCAAACATCTGTCTGATCCAGATAGAACCTGAGTTTTGCTATGGCTCAAAATAAAGCACCACAAAAAATATTTTCTGCCTTTTAAAATCTGATTCCTTGAACATAAGGGGCTCTAATTCTGCCTTTGGTGGGAAGGGCATGATCACTCTTGCATCTTGCTCTTGCATCCTTATCAGGTAACAAATGTTCCCAACTAGAGTGGATCATGAAAAACCTAATGCCACAGATACAGCAGGAGGTAAATGCAGTTTGTTTGACCATGCAAACTCTGAGGTTTGGAAGTTCAAGATGGGATCAGGGGCTGGTTCCAGTTGAGTTCGCACCCCACCCCAATCTCCCCAGCCAAAGCTCAGCTCCTTCTGCAGATGTGGAGCAAGAGAGACAGCACAGGAAAACCTTTAACCTCCCTGTCCCTGCCTGGAAAACTGCTTCTCAGAGGTACAGGCCAGCAGAGGAGAGGCAGGTGAGCTACCAGTGCTCAGAGGGCATTTAGGCACGTGCAGACTGGCTGTAACAGGCCCCCTCTTGTTCTTCACCTTTTACAGCTTCTTGAGAGGCCTGAATGGCCCTGATTTTGCATTTATGTCCTTCAAACTGCTGAGCAAACAAGCAGGGCCTTGTCTCCACCAGACTTCTCCACCCTTTGTTGGCTGCCTTTCAGTTATCTGCCTTAGTGCATTGCAGGCAAATATTTGCTCTGTGGTCTCAGACACTACCTCACTCCTGTTTGCCCAGGTTCTCACTTCAGTGCCTTGAACATTGTGCTTACTCCACCCACACCCTAGGGTGACCAAGTCACAAGGACACAGCTTTATATGCACTGCTGTCCTTTGTGTCCTCCTTCCCCGGCAATGGCAAACATGCAGGTCAGAGATGTCCAGGCTGCCAAACCCACCTGCAGTCTTCACAAAGCATGTCCTTACTGGGGAGGTGTACCAACCATGCCCAGCCCACCAGTAAGCACCAAGAGGTGAAGAGAGGGGGCAGATACCACACCTGCTTTTTGTGAACTTCTGTAAATGCTAAGCTCCTGTGTCTAAGTTTGCAGTGACCACAGTTTGCTGCAAACCCAGATGCGTGGAGTCTTGAAGTTCCATCTTTTTCACCTGCCTGCAGGTGCCTTGCAAGCAGAGCAGTCACTCGGGAGGACTACATTTAATTATGTGTGTAGTCTTTTTCCGTTGGGCTGTGTTCCCATAAGAACAAGAACGCCACATAAAATTATTAGTTGTGACCATGGGGAGTGCTGTGCATGAAACAGCCTGGAAGACCACCTAGATCTCCTTGTCTGGGCAAAATTGTCCAGTTAAGGCAGATGCAGGTTCATCCCACTGGTGATTCTCTCAGTGGTGTGCCCAGTTTGGCTGGATATGACATACTCCCTGTGGGAAAGCCCTGACTTAGACCTTAAGGAGCAAGAATAAAATGAAGTTCCCTGTTCTGTTCTGTTCTCTTTACTTTTTTGTTCACTCTCCTAATCTAACAGCCCAAAAAGCTCAAAAGACCCTTTGTGTTACAAACCCAGAGCCTTTGTGTTACTCAGCAATGGGGCAAAGACCCCAAAGGTGCTGTCTATGTGTCCTGATAGCAAAGATGGCCTGTTCTGCATCTGGAGAAGTTTAGGCAGGACTAACACCAGTGCTAATGTAGATCATGAGGACTGTTAGAGTGAGGCAGCAGCTTTGCAGAAGGCCCACATCGTTTTAATTTGGGAGGTAGCAGGGAAGAGCCGCACACCAAAAGGTCAGGCTGCAGCTGTTGTACCAGCTGCAAGGCAGATGGACACATTCTGCTGTGGGATGCCTGCTCCAGGGAGGTGCTGCGGCTGCTGCAGTGACAAGGAGCAGTCAGAAACAGCACAAACTGGTACGTATGATGCACTAGCCCAGCTGCCAGCACCACAGTGACCAGCTCTAACAGCCATGGATCTATCGAAGAAGGGATTTGCCTTCCTGGAGCTTCTTGCAAGGCTGGTGTGTGCAGAGAGGAATCAAAGTATGTGGTTTTAATAAAGAAACATCAGCATAAAATTTGACAAGTTATTCCATTCAAGCAATTTGTCTTTCTTTCTACCATGAACATTCACTTACACAAAGTCAACAGAGAAAAACAGAAAGTATTTCCTGGTATTGGCTGTCAAAACTCAAATAGCAATGCTAATTTTGAAAGTAGAAGGGAAAGGGAGTGAGGTCAGGAGACAATTGCCCATTAATCCCAGCTGCATGGCACAAGACAGACACTCCCCTGGGCCCCCCTTTTCAAGTCTGTCATTTCCAGAAATGACAATGAGTCACATTTGCCCCATGTCTCATTTAAAGAAACTGAAAGAATTAACTGGTAAGGCACTGGGAAAAGCTTGTTGTGAGTCATGTTGTCAGAGCCACAGCTGCACAGGCACAGGAAAGCCCATATGGCTGTTCCCAAACTGCAACCCATGGGCAAAAATGTCCCTTAAAATTTCCAGAATCTGCAATTGGTGAGACTCCAGCACCTCCAGAAAGGCAAGATGTGATCCAGGGGGGTTATTGAGGGTTCAAGATTTTCAGTGGTATAATAAGATGTCCAGTCATTTGTACAGCTGGTTTTGGCTGGGTTTGTCTTTACCCACAGTGTGTGCTCTCATGTGGCCTGGAAACAGGCTTCAGAATAGTCATTAAGAAAGCATTTTGTCCAACACTCACAGCCACAGAGACATTATAGGTGAGAAGGGAGAGTTTTTAATTTCCTGAGATCAACCAAGCTGGCCACCACATGGAGTTAAATCTCCATTGCTCCTCAAAAGGTTACAGTGATGAGAGAAAGATACTGGAATACATTCCTTCCCAGTCAGCTCTTACTTAATCTGAACTGCAAATGCTGGAGAGCCTTGGCCCGTGGCAAAACAGCAGAGGCAATCTGGCACCTCTGTTGTGCTTTCTTAATTACCTTCAAGTTTTGGATTTTCTAAAGCGTGTTTTGGAGAATAGCAACAAGTCTCCCCATGCTGGTGTTTTTGCCCAAAGTATTTGCATTAGTCTCAATTTTGTGTAATTTTCTGTCTGGGATTTTCCTTCATTTTCTCCCCTACTTAAGCCTGCTAAACACAGAACCCGAAAAGAAGGGAGATCCAAGACCTCCTTAGAACCAAAAGGCAAATCCACAAAGCCCACACAGTTTTTAAGACCACATTCTTGCTGTGGCTTTACCCTAGCCCTGCCCAGCCCAGGGAAGTAAGGCTGTGCTGAACCTGCAGGCTCATGACACTCACCTCAGGCAAAGGCTTCCTCTCTTCTACAGCTGCACTTGTTGGTCAGTTTATTAGTTCACTGTACTGAGATTTTCTGCTTTAATACATTGACAGGTAAAACTGTGGAGGATAACATGGTATGCATTCCCTCTGCCCTCTCTTCAGGAGGGTGTATTCAGTTTGTTGCACAGCAAAGTGCCTACACACACCTGGGCAGGGAAGGCAAAGAGAGAGGGAGGGGAGCTGGGAAGGCTGCCAGCTGCAGCCTGAGGGAGCAGATGGAGACGCAGTGTTAGGGTTAGAGAAGTGCAGTGAGTGGGAGGCACAAGAGGAGAGCTCAGACATAGAGAAATGGTGGAAATGGGGTGCAAAGGAAGAAAAAGTTCTCTTTGCAACTGGCTATAAGCATCAGGACCCCCAGAGCATTGGGGGCGTGTATTTGGTTTACGTGGCAAGGTTCTGGTAATGGGGGTACTATGGAGATGGATTCTATGAGGAGCTACCAGAAGCCTCTCCCATGTCCAACAGAGCCAATGCCAGAGGGCTCCAGGATGGACCCACTGCTGGCCAAGGCCAAGCTACTCAGAGATGGTAGTAGTGACACTGTGATAATATCCTGAAACAGGAAAAAAGTTCCTGCAAATAATTAATTGTGGCCAGAGAAGAGAGGAGTGAGAATATGTGAGAGGAGCAACTATGCAGACACTTAGAGAAGGTGAGGGAGGCGTGCTCCAGGTGCCAGGACTGACATTTCCCATTCTGGAATAAGTGAGTACCTGAGGGGGGGCTGTTACCCTGTGGGAAGCCCCTGCTGGAGCAGGGTCCTGGCAGGGACCTGCAGACTGTGGAGAGAAGAGCCCATGCTGGAGCAGGTTTCTAGTAGAATTTGTGACCCTCTCCACAGCGGAGCAGGGGAAGGACTCCTCTCCCTGGAGAGAATGCAGCGGCAGAAATAACATGTGGTGAACTCACCATAATCCCCACTCCCCATGTCCCTGCACCACTTGTGGGAGGAAGTAGAGAATTGGGAATAAGGTTTAGCCTGGGAAGGAAGGAGGGATAGGGAGAAGATGTTTTTGGAGTTTGTTTTACATATTATCTTGCTCTGATTTTGACTGCTAGTAAATTCAACCCAAGTGAAGTCTGTTTTGCCTGCGATGGTAAGCAGTGAGTGATCTCTCTCTCTGTTTTTATCTCAGTTCCTGAGCCTTTCCTTATGTTTTCTCTCCCCTGTCCATTTGTGGGGGGAAGTGATAGAGCAGCTTTGGTGGGCACCTGGCATCTAATCAGGGCCAACCCACAACAGAGCTGTTTGCTGAGGAATAGTGTAACACAGGGGCATGACTACTCCACTGTACAGGCCATGGGTAGCTGGAAACCTCCTTCAGGGGTAAGGTCTGCTTAACACCTCTTAAGCAGAAGTAATAGCTGCAGCCACAAACCCATTTCATATTCCTTTCAGGTGGACCCTGTAGCTCAGGGCCATGGATGACTGAGCTGTTTGATATCCTCCTCCCTATGGAAACTGGAGCTATTTAATCAGGTCCAAAGGAAAAAGCTTGTTTGATTAAAGGAAAAAAACAAAACCACACCAAAAATTACCAAGAAAATAAGCAAAGGATGAACATTTGACCCCACACACATCTACCTCAGGTAGTGTGGTGTTCAGAGCTGTTGCTGTGTTGGAAGTTACATGATGCTGTGGCTACAGGTGCATAGGTGCTGCCAGGTCAGAGCAGATCAGGAGCCCTTTCAACTCAAAAGTATGGCTCAGAGAATGGCTGACTCCAGGTGCCATTGGTCAGAAATTATATGCTCTGGTTGCCCCATTTGTCTTCTCCTGCACCTCCTGGTGTGGGTAGCTGGATGTCTGAAGAATGAGCTTTGAGATACCCTCCAGAATTCAACCATTACAATACATTAAGCATAACAGTCATATCATGGGGTGTCACGTATCCAAAGTTGGCCTTTGCAACTTGGAATTCCAGGAATCAGACCTCCAGCCCTGCCCAACTTGCTGGCCACAGGCTGACATCCATCCAACCACCTCCTTGAACTGACTAATCCATCAGTTACAGTCATTAACTCTCTACCTGCCCTGCAGCTGGGTTTTTCTGGGGCTGACATTTGAGTTGTAGCAAGAATGACAACAGCATAAATTTCAGATTTGGCAGAATGGCTCAGAAACATCTGCCCAAATCTTGTAATTTACACTTCCTGACCTAATTTACAGGTGGTGGGGGGAAACCCAATGCAACTTGCATGTCATATCTTCCACTTTGTTATGTCACACCAGAGAAAGGGAAAATTTAGAAATTACTTTAATGCAGTCAGCTATAGATGAAACAGAACGTACCCAGCTCACATCAGGACAAATGAGGGAAGTTCACAGCTTTTGTGTGTCACCTACTATTTGACTTCTGGCAACTGATGCAGCTGCCAGATCTTCCTAACAGTCTATGCCAGAACCTCAGTCACCCTGGCTGAAGGAAAAGAAATAATAGGCTGCAAGAGCACTGATAGGCCTTTGCCTCCCTTAGTCTGGAAGATGCGTAGGGCCCAGGAATAAATTTTAAGTTCCTGTTCTATGTTAGAACTGTGGTTTTGTGCAAGGGCCATGTCTGTTTCACTCTTGCAAGGAATCCCAAAACAGAGAGGGAGAAGAAAGGGACATTCTCAGAAGAAAAAAGAAAACTGAACACAATTCTGCAGGTTATTCAACCAGTGCAAAGCACCCACTTTTATTCTACACCCTCTGGATAATCAGTCTCAACTATCTCCTTCCTGAGCACTTCTGAAGGCACCATTCTGAGGCACTCAGAGCTAGAGGAACTCAAAGCTTAAAGAGAACAAGTGACTTGTATACCACATATTCAAAACACTTCTCCTATGCTCTTAAATTCAAATTGACATAGAAATTTAACAGTACCCTCAAACACCTATCAAATCATTAAAGGTACACACCATTTCGTTGTTCTGCTTCCCCTCTGCAACTAATTTAGAAAGCATGAAGATTATTGCAAGAGTGCTACAGTACTTTCTTCCCATGAAGGAATCTGTCTTTAGTGGAAATCTGCAGGGAATGGTGTGACTACAGTGTGAAACACAGCCTGAAGCCATGCACAACATGGAGATTAAAAACCATAAACAACTCCCAGAGCACTGAAGGAGGCATGGTTCACATTTAGAAGTCACAGTAATCCTACACCAAACTGATTATGTGGTCATAAACCTAAGTGCCAAGAGACAACAGCCCCAACAACAGTGTGTGTACAGCTTCCTTCCCCTCCCCTCCCGCGGCCTTGTCGTGCCTCTGAAATCCTACCATTCGTATCTTAAACCAGAAAAAAAAAACGTTCCCTCTACTGTTTCCTCAGTGCCAGACCTGGAACCCACGCACTCCAGAGAAAAGACAAGGTCCAGCTGTGTGCCGGCGTGTGAGCAGGCAGAGCCAGCGCCATCGGCACCGCCGCGCTTCTCAGCGCTCGCTGCAACCTGGCACCCCCGGAGCATTCTTGGTGGGGCTTGGCACCCACTCCGCCCAGCGTTGCTGGCTTGGAACGATGTATCCGGAAGGCAGGGATGCCTTCCCAGAGCACTGGAGCTTTCTGCTGGGACTTCGGAAGTGTTTTCAGCACGTGCGCATGTTTACCGAGTGGCTCTCCTTCGGGAATACGTCAAGATGTATCAATGTGCATAAGAACACTGAACAGAGGAAAGAAAAAGAAACACCTTATTTCAACAGATTGACTCCAGATGTGGTTCAGAACAGCTACGTTTAAAAATGTTTCACTGTCACTCATTCTGTTGAACCACAGAAGTCAAGACATGGGTAACTGGAGACCCATCCCACAGCACTGATTACTCCAGTCAGCTTTTCTTAGCAAGGGCTTGAAATCTGATATCATCAGAGCTGGACTGTCTCTTCTCCTCTTTTACTCTTTATAAAAGTTTAATTTCTGAGTTGCAACTGCACTCGTACATATAGGGTATATATATATATCTGTGTATATATATATGTGTGTGTGTATATATATATGTATATACATAGGGAAGTTATCCCAAAAAAAAGCAACATTTTTACAAGAAGAAATTTGTCTCTCCTTGCAGTTCAGTATTTTGACACAATCAAAGGAAGCAGTGTATCAAGCATGATTTAAAAGTACTTTTTAAAAAGCCCAAATCACCATGCCTTAAGCCAACTTTTAAATTTCTTGCTGAAACAATAAAAACACAGCCAAAAATATGAATATAAAGCAATTTTAATTTTCCTCTAGATATTTATATCAAAGAAATAATACTCATGTCCAAGTACTGTACATACAATATCTTCCTTATAAACTCTGTAGTTTAAAACACATGTACAAAATTGCACATTGCAGTTTGCAAAAAATCATAAATACATTTTTGCATGTAAACAATTCCAGCACAAGGATCAATGTTATACATTCCAAAATGTCTAAGTGTCTGCTCACAAACAAAAACAAACAAAAACCCCACTGTGATCTCCATAAAGGTCCTAATGTTACAAATCAATCATTAACAGATTTCTAACTGATGTACTACACACAGGGATACATAAATGAGCACAAGGCAAGTCGCCTTTTAGTCATAAGTACTTAAGACAGAGGCTTGGAATACAATCCTGCTGCCATTTAAACCCATGGTATCCATCCCACAGTATTTAGTGGTAGCAGCATTGAGTTAATTTTTCCAAGAGTGCCAATTGCAGTATGCCTTACTTTCAATTCTCAAACAAGCTGGCTACCACTGAACAGTAGGAATTTTAAAATTATTGTAAACACAGTTATCACTGTTGTATACTCAGTAAGTTACAGTATTCTCCTAAACACATCACTAAATTAAGAAAATGTTTTACATTTAATCAAGTGCAAGATGCCCACTAGTATCATCCACTTTGTCTCAGAAATAAATATTTTGAATATAATACAGTTAGTAAAAGTAATGGAAAAAAATTACAATGGACATAATCCTCAGTTGTATGTTATTAAGCCCTGTAGCTTGTTTACATTTTAAAAAATCACCACATCAGAAAAAAGGTCTCAGAAGTGTCCTTTAAAATCTCTCCTGACCAAATCCAGCAAATGAGTAGCTACTGAATTTTGTTTCACAATTATCTCCATCTGTGTGCAATGCCCTTGCCAGCATACCTGTTTGAAGACTTCCCAAAATCAATCAGGTTTAAAAAGGTCCATGATATCTATACAGAATTATTTATGTTTTGTTGTCTGTTTTGGGTTGCTTTTGTGTGGGTTTTTTTGTTTGTTTTGTTGGGTGGTTTTTTTGTTTGTTTTGTTGGGGTTTTTTAATCTATTCACATGCTGTAATTTTATAAAATTCTACCAAAAGCAGAAATTTTAAAGGGTTTCTCAGAGGCTTCCTCTGTGCCAGCTAATTTAGTAAGGCAGAATAAGAAGGTACACATAAACCCAACTTTAAAAAAACCCAAGAAAGGATGTAGGCAGACACCCACCCACCAACTAGTTGCATGTAAGCCGCTGGAAGAGCAAAGCCCACTTTGAACTGCTCTGCTCCCACCTTTCATTTTGAAGAGCTACCCTGAAGGAGAAAGTTTCAGCGCCATGCCTGAAGGCCTATGAAGAATCAGCTTGGATTGAAGAGCTGTAGGAAGCAGCAGCTTGCTCACATCTCTTTTGGACAAAAAGAGAACTTGGAAATGCTGGTGGTGACACAGCAGGGGTGAGATTCTTGCCCTTCACAGGAAATCCCTTATTCTGTTAATCAGCATGTTGCATGAATCCCAGTAAGGACCACAGAAATTGCATGATACGACCAGCAGCCCAGCCCATGACATTGCAGGGTATTGTGATTATAGTAATGCACATCATTAAGTGTTTTCTGCATCACAGAAGCTCAGCAAGAACCAGAAACCACCAAGGGTTTTCAAAGCTGGGTCCTATTGCCTAAGAGCTCTCCTTTACCTGATGAGAGTTAGTTCCTCTGTTGAACTGATAGAAAGACATACTGCACAAAGAATGATAAATTTAATCTTTCCCAGTCTGCACCTAGCTGGAGCTATTCCTTTCTAAGGGGATCTCTTTTGAGTCATACAAGATTAGCCATCGCAAACACCACACAGTGAGGGCACACGTGTGGTCCCCCAAACCTCAGAAAGATTTTTCAGTGTAGGCAGAAACTGCAGAAACAAAAAGCCAACTTTAGATGAGACACTACAGAAAAGATAAACTGCCCTGGAAGAATGTGCTACAACTCCACAGATGGAAAAACACAGAAAACTGAAGAGCTACTTCACCAAAAGACTTATTCAGCAATACAGACCCAGCTGCCTTCCCTGGTAAGGTGCTGCATTGGGAGTCTAAGAATTACCTTAAGATATCATAAACCAGAGGTAACCTTACAGATTGAGTTTTAAGGCCAAGGAGGCTCAGTGCCCTTCACAGCAGAATATCCCTGGTACTGCCACCTCTGAATCTCTCTATCCTTCTCCTCCTTCTCTCTTTTTGACCTTAAGAAGCCAGTATACCCAGTCCTGATTAGGAAGAATGGGAGTGGGAAAAATCAGTGGCTAAATTTTAAAAATCAGTGGTGTGCGAGAGGCCTATGCAGACTTGCCTATCATTTTCTATTTAAAAGTCAGGAATTGCACAATACTATTTTGCAACACTTACACCCTTCCCTTTGTCCTGTACAAAGTAGCAAAGCACAACCAAAGCAAAATCACTGCTGGGAGTGTTTAGGTTGATGGCTCACATGTCAGAACTGCACTAAGCGTCTCTGTAATTAACAGCACTTTGGAACAAAGCAAAGCAATTCGCCAATATATACATGTGTCGGGCCTTTTGTTTTGGGTTTGATTCTGTGGGTTTTGGTTTAGATTGGTTTTGTTTTTTTTTTTCTTGGGGGGCTGGTGGGAGAGTTAACAAAGCCTGAATCTGTTTAATCTGTTACACGTGGAGGAATGCTCAAGGGGCTCGCAAGAACTTGTTCTGCTGCACATTGAGCAACACCACATGGCAAAGCCTTGAAATTAGAGCAAATGCTTAAAGACAGGGTGTAGCTGCCTTTTGGAGCTCGTCCTTCATGGGCTACATTTTATTAGAGAGCAGATCTTTGCATCACCAGCCAGCATGCAGACCTGGGCTTTACTTGATGACATTTCAGTATGGTGGTTGCCATGGCTTTAAATAAATAAGTAATGTGAAATCACTAGTCATCCAGGCCAAACAGGCAGGAGCATAGTTTCTAAAGAAGAGACATTTAGAAGACACTGAAGCAGTAATAACAAAACAAAGTAAGTTAAAAAGCATTCTGACAGCAGTCTTAATTATATACCACTTAAACAAATACAACAAATACTACCATTAAATACTGTTTCAGAGATAAGTATTATTTTTTCCTTGGATTCCATTTTTTTTTTCTCCTTCCTGGTGCTGCTAACTTTGACTATCATCTCTAACTATTACCAGTGGGGAAAGGAATAAAGAAGTAAACTTTATTAGACACTATTGGCCTGCTGGGAAACTGGTATCATACCATATGGACATACCGGCTTGCATGGTGATTTCACTTATAGGGTGCACACAAAGACTGTCAAAAATCACAAGGATTTACAATACCATTTTAGTAACTGGTGGTTACCAAACAAAATTGTTTGATTGATAAAAACACTTTGGCAGCATTTTAGGAATCCCTGTTCTGAAGGTGTCATCTTGCAGACCATAAATAGGTGTCTTAGCTACTTACGGCCATAACTTTCATGACATTAGATAAAACTAGAACATTTAACTCCTTAATAGCATTTCCTCACTATTTCTGTCACCCTCCCAAGAAGGATGCTCAAAAACAGAATGGTAAAAGTTGGAAAAATCCAAGAATTCAACAATTCAAACTCTGTCTCTACTGGTGAAGAACAGCAAGTATCGTCTACTGCTTTCTTTCCATAGCTGTTACTAGGGAAAAAGAAGGAGACTACCCAAAATACACTCTCTGGAACAGCACACTACCTTTATTTGACACATTTGACATTGCTTGTGTCCTGCATTACAAAAAAAAATCTGAAGATTTATAAAACAGAGGTGTGGGAAAGACTGTCAAGTTCAGTATGTTATCTTTCAAATTACTCAGCATGTACCAGAAGACTATCTTTAGTTTGTCAGTCAGTCAGTTAGTTAGTTAGTTATTTTAAAGCAATTAGTTCTTAAAGGTCAATTTTTCCTATGAGGCAGGAGGGACACATCCCTTGGGGCAGTGGGAAGCTCTCTGAAGAGGACAAGAAAATTGTATCAAACAGCTCCACAGAGTTCAAGCTACTGGTCATGATTTTTCACCTTTTCAGACCATTGTTTAAGAAGAGGGATACAGTGAAAAGCCTGACTCTTAACAGCTTCAGCTTTCTTCATCTACGAGAGAAGTAATACCACAGCTGGACAACCACTGATTGTAATTGAACAGTTGAAAGACATGCTTCAAGGTACTTATTAGAAAGGTTTTCAAATTTATTCAAATAAATCTTGAGATAAGAGTAAAAGTGGACTCAACTTAAAAAAGTAATTGAACTTGGAAAACCGAAACAGAGACTGCAACCAAAGATTTTTTTCTCCCCCTTGTACGGGATGGGAGTCTGTTACTGATCTCCAGCAAAACAGCTCTCCAGACTGCATGGACCCTAATTAGGTGACTTACAATTCCACCCCTACTGGTTCTTAACCAGTAAGGAACAGTAGTAGTAAATCTTATCAGCAGTGTGCTAAATATCAGAATCTAGCAGTGTATTAGTGCACAGTGAACTGGTCATGTCTATTATCTCCATGTCAGCAAAGCTTCAAACCCAACCATCACTTCAAAGCATACCTACAGAAATGGTCATTCTTTAGTTAGAACATTTAGCCAGAACATTTACTCCTTAAACTATTGCAGACCCTGTTTGTTATTAGTAGTAGAAATTGACAGCAAAGATCAATTTACAGCTAACTATGCCATGGATAGAGACTTCTTGACAGCAGACAAAAAAGCAAACATCACATAGGTAATTATTTAGGGTGACTACTTTAAAACACTATTTATGAATCATCATTTCACCTTGTAGTAAACTACTACACATGAACTGCAGCACTTGAGATAACATTAAGGCTAAATGTGATTTCAATGTAAGTTCTCTTTTTGTGTTAATTTAGCATTGCAAAGCTTGACAGTCCTCCAATTTGACTGGAAATCTAAAAAATCACCTTGTGATCACACAGAGAAATGCAGCTCAGTCTTCCTCTGGAAGAATTTGACCACAACAAAAGCATATGAAAAACCCCACTGTATACTGTTGCAGCTAAGAAAATCCCAGTTCCTTTCTTTGGCCATCCCCTTCTCTATGCATGCTGGTGTCTACACACGACACCTTGACATGCATTTGCAGATATCTGTGCTTCAGAAGAATTAGTTCATAAAGGCTGGATTTGCTGTTTCTTCAGTTAGTTCTCACTGACTTGAGAGGATACCGCCAAGCAGGACTCCAGCACAAGAACTCATGTCCCCTGCAGACACAAGATCGAGATTCAGAGTTTTTACATCAGTAACACACTTTTGTCAAGACTACTCAACCAAAAGTTGAATTTCAATACACAGCACTGGTGTGAAGATACAGATCCTAGATTGGTTTCCTTCCTCCCCACCACTCTTTCCCAGTGGGACCCTTCAAAGATAACTAGAGCTAACTAGACATAACATCCTGATTGACCCATATGAAGCCAACTGTTTCAACATCCAAGCAGAGATCTGGTTTGTGACTATGTTAATGCAGAAAGTAAGCCTTCAGGTATTCAACAGCTTAGGAAAAAGTGCTCCCAGACTAAAGCAAACAGCAAGGATCAATGCCCATAGCAAGGCAACAGGATGGTGCCTCGGAAAGCTGGTTATGATTTATGTGAATACACTTCTAGACTCTTTTAGCAACACACAAAAACCAGCAGGTTCTCCACTGTGCATTCACTGTTGCAGTGTTTCTCAGAAACCTACATTTAACTTGTCACACATGACCAGTTCATGGAGAAGTTGCTTCTGTCCCGCCTCCAAGCTACTGAGTCGTTATGAAGAGAGAAGTTTCACAGCACAAACAGCTGCAAGACACTTCATAGGATAAAAAGAGACAGATCTCTGAAACGCTGGAGAGTAGTAATTATGAATTACTAAAATCTCTTGTCTCCCATAATGTACCATAAAGGCCTGAGTCTTCATACATTCAGATTTAATTCAACACTTTCATAGTAAAGTTGCACCATGTGCAGCAAGATTAACAAGTTTCTTGCACACTTTAGATTCTGCACTTTGTCGCAGGAACATTTATCATTTTTCATCAGATACACCTGATGCACCTCCACAACAAGTGACTCTGGCATGAGAAGGATGAGTTAACATTTGCAGGATTATTATGCACTGTGAAAGCTTTCTGTCCAAGATTTTTTCTGCCAATACAGGTCTTGCCAAATACTGAAAGAGGTGAATCCCTGACAGACTTTACTGTCCACCTCTGCTGGAAGATGAGCAGTGACTACAGAGTCACTACAGCAGGCACGACTGATCAAAAGAAGTGACCAACCAGCATCAAAACAGGGTAAGAACTCTGTTCTTCTTTCTTACAGTAAAACTTTGAACAAAAAACTGGAAAAATAGTAGTGATTTTGCACAAATCAAATATGTACACAGATATGTCATACTCCAATTTGTCTACTTGCTAAACATAGAAACGTGGAGAATCAAGTAAGGAAAAAGCAAAATTATCCAGCAGCAGTTACAGCTGCACATATGAATAAACAAAAATGTAACTCATTGCTTTTCCTTTTATAACTTGTACTCCAGAAGCAGGACACATAAAATGCATCAAAGAATGATTTGTGCTACAAGTAGAGGGGTTTTTCTCTCTTGCATATTAATCTCAGATATAGAAAAATTTTCTCTAAGGAGCTGCTGGATTTAAATAGTTAAGAGTCCAGTTACAGCAGCCAAGATATTATTTTCAGCACAACTAGTAATTCAGACCTGGCACGCACCTGTACTTCAGACACTATCAAACAATACTATTCGGTATTTTGGGAAGCATCAACGACTTATATAACTGATTAAAAATTAGTTGCCAAAAAAATTTCCACTTTAACAGCCACAAACTGCAGAATGCCTAAGAGCTTAACCTGGGGAGGTCACTCCTTTGTCAAAGGTGAGACAGAGAGCCAATCAGATATTTAAAGGAATGAAGGATGCTCATGACTCTTTCTTCTGTAAAGACATAAACACAAACCAAGATAACAGAGAACTGTTGTAGAGCCACCCTTGATCTCGAACAGTGCACGATAGTCTGTAGTGACTACTGACTGCAGTGAAGAGTCCAGATGTGTTGATATATTTACCTTTTGGAAGACCACCAAAGTCTTACGACAGAAAACATGACCATCACCACCAGAATCACTCCTCACCACGGCCAGGACTTATCATGTCCAAACACCTATGCTTCTCAAAATATGTGAAGTATTTGCTTTTGGAAAGGCTCTCTAAGCATACCAAATGGGCTTGATCTGGAATCACAGTAAAAGTTCTAAGAACAACTCACCAGCTGCTTGGACCTGTCTGGAGACCTTGTGATTCCAACAGACTTCACTACACTGGAGACCAAAACAATCAACTTTCCCAGCAATGGCATCATTTGAGTCAGTGTTACCAGAGTGGCTTCCTTGCACTCATATCAAGCAGGGGCAGATCTGATGTGGGCTCCATCCCCTGCCCAAGGAAGGAGTGAACAAGTCTTCTCTTACTGAAAACATTTCCCCTCCTACTTCCCAAGACAGGAAAGATCTGGTAACAATTCAAATAAATCAAAGCCATAAATGAATCAAACTCTTGCTGTAGCACCTAAATAAGAAGGCACTTCACATCTAAACCAAGATATTGGTTCAAGGACATTCAAAAATTGCTGGGCAAAAAATGAGATGTGCACAGGAGCAAGCATCCAGCAACCAAAACAAAGGAGGAGACTATTTAGTCTCCAGAGCAGATTACACCTGGGGCAAAGAAACAAAGAGGGATGTTTTTCATGGGTTCACATCTGGGCTGAAAACCAGATTGGAAGGACATGAGGGTAGCCTGCAAATCAAGTCACGCAGTGTGAGTCTTTGCAAGGATGAGCAAATAGTGTGCACAAGTATAACAAAGCATGGTAGATTTGAAGAATGAAGAAAAATGTTAAAAAGCACTGAGCTAACAGTCAACATAACTTTTATTTTGGGGTTTTAATTTTTTTGTTTGCTTTTTTTTTGGGTTTTGTTTTTGAGGGGTTTTGGTAGGTTTTTTTTTTTCTTACAGTAACAGCCAACTTGCCTTGGAGTTACTGAAAAGGAGCTACATGGATGCAAATCATATAAACAGTCTGAAAAATTTTACCCAATATCTATCTTTTAACATCTCACAGTGACCAAAGTTTTTGGCAGAAAACCAAAAACCTAAAAGACACATACGTATAACAACAAACTGAAGAAAAAAGGCAGACAAAATAGATAAGCCATATTTAAAGATTTAGGAACACTTGCAGGGGTAAAAGTCAGAGTATTGATATGTTTTAGAAGACAGGAACAATCAAGTCTGACAGCTGCAGCAGGTAAGTACTCCTGAGTCTTTTTATATTGGATTAAAGTGTTAGGTGCTTAGGCTTCCCACTCAAATATCTGCAAAAAAATGCAGCAACCTGCATTTTTTAGCAGAACCAGTCCAAGCAGGAAAAAAAAATCCAACCACCCCAACACTATTCTCAAATTTTGGTCATGTCAGTGTTAGATCCTGTTTCTCAGCCTAAATGCCAGAAAAAAAAATGGCATTTATGAAGGTAACCGATCACTCTACGGAAAACACATTTCTTTTGGACAACTCCACTACCAGAACAGTAGCCTCTGGCAGAGAGCTGAAGCTGCCAGCCTCACTAGTAATCTCTCATCAGTCATCAGGGTAAGAGAGCTGGCCTGTCACCACTTCTACCACTGAACAGATGTCAGCTAGAACAGAAAGCTGGCTATCAAAGAAGCTACCACATGAGGTCTTTGAGATGCTGCATGTGAGACTGCTCTTGCAGAAAGTTCAAACTCAAGTGAGGTAATATGGGGTGGTTTTCAGCTTTAACATTACCATGCTGGAAAGGGGGAGCTCATTATAACCCTGCTAGACTATAGCCCAGTAGAGCATTGCCTGTGTCTGGGAAGGGGAACTGCCGTGATTTCCCATGTCTTATGGATCCCCTTTGTTGTTTGGATATTGCTAATTTATTATGAGCAGAAATTATGAAGTAAGTAAAGAAGTATTCCACAGCCGCATTTATCATTGTCCTGTATTATACCACAAGATCTTTACCTAGCCCTACACTCATTTACAAAGACAAGGACCAAAGTAGAGGTGTTCACCCATGCAATTTCTTATGATTTTTTCCAGGATTCCTTAAAAAAACCCCACCTCATTACATATGCAGTAAAGTATCTCACGTCTACCAGGCAGCTTTACCTCTCTCACTGGGGAAAAGTGTTAAGTGTGGGGAGAAAAAAGTTCTTTATCAGTTTCTCCAGACTTGCAGCATCTTTGCAGATGAGTGATGACTACCAAAGGAAAAAACATAATTTTCACCCAGTTATTATGTAACAGGCAGTGCTACAGATTGTATGCAGTATGGTTCAGAATGCCCCTAAGAAGTCTTTAAACCTGTGTTAAGATCAAAATTATTTTTTATCTGCTCAGTAGTTTTTCTAACAGTAGAATGTACTGTTACAGGCAATCATTTCAATCACCAAGAAAGGCTCTGGTG
The DNA here is from genome assembly GCA_013399835.1 of Leptocoma aspasia. NCBI lineage: Eukaryota > Metazoa > Chordata > Aves > Passeriformes > Nectariniidae > Leptocoma > Leptocoma aspasia. The sequence goes on along the minus strand of VXAX01006123.1, from coordinate 18,741 downwards.
ACATGATCAAACAGTTATACAATGATTAATATGGCTTCTACCTAATTTGCATATGCATTAAGAAAAGAAATATCCTCGGAGCCATCTCAGCTACAGTAACAGCATAACTAAGCATTCTCATATAATTTCATAAATGTTCCAGGAAGGATTGCACTAAAAGGAAAAGCTCATACACTTGAATGCTGCAGCTTAACTTTCTGAAAAGATAGCACTCACATATCCCCAATAAAAGCATGAAAAACCGTGAGTCTATCCCATTCTTGTTGGATTTCAAATCATCAGCTGTAGCCTTTAGGAGAGGTAAGAGATGTTTACCGGCTCCTGGGCGGCTTTAACAGATTTGAGCAATTGCTGTACACATAGAAATGTCTATGCCCTCTTGGCTCCTCATACGATTACCCCCTTTCACCAGCTGGCACAGACACATATCCCCATGAAAGATTTGCCTCTGAGTTCAAGCAGAGTTTTTAGCACAGTTTCAACGAGGGAAGAGGGCCCCACACTGCAGCTGGATCTGCTCAGGAGAAGCCCTGCCTTCCCCCAGCGGCAGGGCCGGCCCGCGGCCGCTGCACGGAGGGGCTTCTGGTGAGGTGACCGTCACACTCCGACAGACCCTTCCCACCGCACCATTGCCACAGGGCTCGGCAGCGCTGCGCTAGCGGCTATGCTCAAAACACACGGGTGCAGCAGAAGCATGGAAGGGAGAGGCACCGAGCAAGGGACCTAAAGCTCTCAAAAACTTATTGAGGATTATGTCTAATCAGAAGAAATAGTTCCTTCGCTATACTCTTCTACTACTTAATTCTCGACAAAGAAATAAATCACACTGATTCTTCCCAACCGGAAAAACACTTCACATTCTAGCATTGACTCTGTCTCTAGAGTATTGCAGAAAGTTTCTTTAGAACAAAGCAGACCAAGAAGCAAGATACACAGATTTCTACTGAAAAATAAATCTAGTTCTCCATAATATTTCTGTGATTTATTCAAACAGAATACAATGGAATTATCACCTTTACAGCTAACCCACCCCAAATCTGAGCCCTTTTCTGTATAGCACTGAATTGTTACTATACTATGGAAAGAGCACGCACTACTGGAATGTGCACAGTGAAGGAAAAAAAAAAGTAAAGCTCTTTTTGCCAAAGTAACCATTTTCTCTACTAACGTGTTATCTAGAAAAATAAGGTCTAGGCAACGTCCAAAAAGTGTTCAAGTTTCAATAAATAACTATCAATGCCCCAAGTTTGCACTGGCACAAGAAATATGGAGCACACAGGTTTAGAAAACTATTTTCCTATGACTGAGTCAGCAATGCATGTCAATCTGCTTAAGATTTACAACAAAAGTAATTTCCCTCCAGGGTTCAATTTGAAACTCAAAGCCATGTAAGTGCATGAGCACCCACACAGCTATCTTAACTCTCAATGGCAAATTAAAGCTCTAGAGAAAGACAGTATTTTAAAAAAGGTTCTTTATCAATACCAAGAAAATATACATAGCCATATTATGTTTTAAATATATATATACACGCACATCTTTTCAAAAGGTACGATTCTGGCTATTTTTTTAAGTTTGAAAAGCTTATCCATTGCTATACAGTTCAGTAAGGTGTATTAGGAAACACACGTTTTATATCCCCCATGAAAATAAAGTTGAATCTTTCTGTAAACAGTAATTTTCTTACTTTCGGAAATCTCTACAGACCTCAAGTACTTCACTGGAAAATTAACAACCACCTGCCCCAGAACCACCCACGGAGACCCTCGCTGCTGAATGCGACATCGACAGAACTCGGGAAATGCTTAGCAACACCCGGCTCCCGCAAAAAACGCCTTCTCCGGGCGCAAATAAATAATAATAATAATTAATAATAATAATAATAATAAAATAATAGCAGAAGGGCGGCGGCAGGCGCGCACCTTGGCCCCGCGGTGCCCCCGGGCGGGCTGTGGCCGGGGCCGGCGGGGTGTCCCTCCTCAGCAGGCGCTGGTCTCCGGCGCGGCGGCGGCCGCCCCGGGGGGGGGCTCC
>VXAX01006123.1:0-13363 GCA_013399835.1 Leptocoma aspasia | reverse complement strand
TTTTTTCTCCCCGAAGAGCGCCCGCACCTCCCGCGGGGCTCACAGCGACAGCTTCTTCCTGTCCCTGTGCCAGCCGCACACCCGTCCACCCGACCGCAGCCCTGACTGCGGGTTGGGGCAACCATCCCGGCCAGAACTTCGGGCATGGCACGGCCGGAGTAGGCCCTGAGGGGTTCCCCTCGGTGCAGGAACAGCCGCAGCGCAGCCCTCGGTCCCGGGGCTGTGCCCGGCGGGGCGAGAGGCGCTGCTGTGGCCCTGCAGTGGATGTGGAGGGGAGGCGCTGCCCAGACGGTGCGGGAGGGGTGGGCGGTGCTGCCCAGCTGTGGGTGTGGAGGGGAGCGGCACTGCCCAGCTGTGGGTGCGGTGTGGGCAGTGCTGCCCAGCTGTGGGTGTGGAGGGGAGCAGCACTGCCCAGCTGCGGGTGCGGTGTGCGCAGTGCTGCCCAGCTGTGGGTGTGGAGGGGAGCGGCACTGCCCAGCTGCGGGTGCGGTGTGGGCGGAGCACGGTCCGAAAAGGGGGCGGAGCGGGGGAAAGGAAGCGGCCGGATTGGCGGGCCCGCGGAACGAGACCCCGCCTCCACACTGCGCGCCGACGCGCCCAATGGGCGGAGCGCGGTTGCGCGCCGCTACCGCGAGAGGTTCCGTTGAAGCTGGCGCCGCCATCTTGGAGTTGGGAGAGGCCGCGCGTCCCGTTCCCGTCCCTCTCCGGAGGGCCACCAGCGCCGGGGGGGGCCGCGGGAGGCGGGGGAAGCATGGGCGCCCGGCGGTGAGTTCGTGGGGCCCCGCCGGCTCGTCCGTCCCCACGGAGGCCGCGCCGCGGCGGGCGCGGGGTTGGGCGGGATGGTGCAGTCCTGTTCCGCCTACCGCTGCCGGAANCCAGCGCGGGGCCGCGCGCGCGAGGTCCGCGGGGAGCCGGGAGGGAGAGCGCGGGCGCGCGCGCGGGCACCAACGGACGGACGGACGGACGGACGGAGAGAGGGACGTGTGTGTTCGCGGCTGCTGAGGGTGGGGAGCCTCTCCCGGCTTCTCCCGGGGGAAAGCCGAGGGACGGGACCCTCTGAGCCGCCCGTCGCAGAGCGAGAGCGGGCTGAGGCCCACCGCCCCTCGCCCCCCTCCCGCTGGGGGCCAGGAGGGTTTTGGCTCCGGTTATAAAGCTTTCCAGAAAAGCTGAAAGCGCCTCTTGCTTGCAGGTTTCCTCTTACAAGACCCGATCTTTGCAAGAAGTGGGAAGCCGCTGTTAAGAGGAAAAACTTCAAGCCGACCAAGTACAGCAGCATTTGCTCAGAACACTTTACCCCCGATTGCTTTAAGAGGGAATGCAATAACAAGCTCCTAAAAGAGAACGCTGTGCCCACAATATTCTGTTACACCGAACCCGGTGAGAAGGTAAACCCAAAGCACCCATGCCTGCAGGTGCCGGAACGTGTCGTGCGTGTCACTGGTTGCAGCGTGGCAAGGCAGTGAGCAGGGAGAGGATGCAGGCTGGCAGGATGCTGAGCCTGTGTACCTGGGGTCACCAGGAGGGCTGTGGTGACTGAAAACACTTCCAACAGCTGTGCTTGTTTTCTCTGAGGCTTTGGAGCGCAAAGTGTTGTACAGGCAGACATTGGCTCTGACCTGCTCATGTGCCCATTTAATTCAGCATCCATGTGCTGAATTAATTGGAATGGGAGCAAAGTAAGAAGGTATTGCCCCTGTAGTTAAACTGTTCCACAGCATTTCCTGCATATTTGGAATCTGACAGAGCCTTCATTAATGCTTGCAAATGGCACTTACTCTCTTCACGTGGCTGATGGCTACTGCTGGCATTGAAGATGATGGTTGATGTTAACTGTGAAACTTAATTGTCCCCTTTAAGGGAGCTCTGTGCTCTGGCTTTGCAAAGTTGAAGTGAGCAGCAGAACCTTACCTGCACCTGCTGTCTGTCCTGAGAGCACCTCTGTCTTGCCTTAGCCTTGTGTTCAAAACCCTGACTTCTGATGGTAGAGCCTTCTGTGTGAGGTATTCTTCACAATTTACTGTGAGATGCAAGTCACTTATGAATTCCTACTTCTTGATGTAATAACTTCAAGACAAAAATGGAAAAGATTTATTTTTACCTCCTTTAAAGGATATAAAATATTTGATCTCTTATTGCTCTGCCATAGAGAAAGTGGCAAAGGAGACAGTGGTAGATAGAGTAGGTCTGGGGAGCAAAAGACTTAAATGGGATTAAGTGTACAGAAGAAAACTCAGATTTTTCTTGTTCAGTTTTTCTCTTTATGTACAATATTGGAGTGCTGCAGAAACAGAAAGGCTACACATTTGAAAAGTAAAAAGTGACTAATAACAGATAAGAGAATATAAACAGAATATAAACAAGGAGACAGACAATTTACAGGGAAATAGGGCTGTGTTTTGTTTGATTACACTTCCTTGCTTATCTGTGCAATACACATTTTCTTCGTCATGTGTAAAATACTTGCAAATTTTTTACAGTCTGAAAGCTGAATGGGTGTATAGGGTAGTCTGCAAAAGTACTGTGGATGCAGCAGGATTAGTAGTGAGCCACATCCCCAATTTTGCTGTCATACCTGGATCTACAAAAACAGAGAAGAGTGAGTGCCTTTTAATTCTGAAGGATTTAGTTCTATTCTTATTTGACTCATGGCACTTTTGAATAAACTGCCACATATCTTCAAGTAACAGTGTAATAACAAAGAATAATAGTGGTTGTTTTGGAGTTGAATCCGCACAGATTTTGAAATACAGGTTTTTATCTTTTGCACTATCTACTTTGGTATACTTTCTTTTTCTTTACTTACGTGTTAGGAGAAGTATTTATTGGCTGGAAGAAATAATTAGAACTCACTGATGATGTCACAGAAATACCAAATACCAAAGATCTGTTCTCTGTGATATGTTGTGAAAATAATAATTTGTATAGAGATAGCATATGCTCTATAGCTTCAATTAGAAGTCTCTGTGAATTCAGCAGTCCAGCAGTGATCTGATTTTTGCTTTTGTATCTAGCAAGAATGAGTTTCTTTTTGCTAGCTCTACCTTTGCCTTGTAGGATATTTTTGGTAGAAAAATTTGATAGTGACAGCTGATAGGGTCAAGCTTTTTAGAATATTAGGTATTAGGTAGGGTAACAGCAGCAGTTTTTTATAACTAAGAAATAAGACTGGTAGTTGGCTGATTTTGTATTTTCATGTGATCAGTTATATTTGAGTGCATATTAAACTTCCCTTTAATGCCAATCACCACTTTCCTTCAATACCAATCACCAAACTGCCTTTTCAGTTACTGTCTGCCAAGTGTGGTAGATTGTATGAGGGACAGGTGGACATTCACACATCTATCTTGCTTGTATGTTAAATGAAGGAAGTTAATGATACGACCTGCAGATCTGATGAGCTTGATATTTTGATGGTGAGGACTGTTGGCTCTTCTTAAAATCAATGTTTTCCTGGTCCGTACACTTTTCTTTGTACTAATAGTATTGACAACAGGTGGGTAGGTAGAAAATTTTTTCAGTGCCTCTTTTACTGAGAATGTTATAAGCTTTCTTTTCAATAGGCAATATGCAAGCTCTTTGGTTTCAACAGTGCTTTCTCAGTCAACGTATGCACAGAAGCATTCCCGAATTATACTGGATTCCTTCGGGGAAGAAAGGATCTGATTCTCTGCTCTGGCCTATACTCCCAATGGCTTGGGATCTGTGTTGTCCTGACCTGTACAAGTGGAGCTATCAAGAGCAACGTGATAAAACCTGCAGTTTTATCTGCAAAAAAAACCCCAAAAACCCTGTAGTGGAGTTGAGCCAATTGGTATTTTACTGCTGCCGAAAGGGAGAACTGTGCTTCTCCCCTGTCCATCTGCCATCTACACAGTCCTGTTTTTTAACATGACCTGGCAGTGTGACCTTAACATGTCCTGGGCTGCATCCAAAGCAGCGTGGGCAGCAAGGGAGGGAGGGGATTCTGCCCCTCTGCTCTGCTCTGGTGAGACCCCACGTGGAACCCTGCATCCAGCTCTGGGCTCCCAGCACAGGAAGGACATGGACCTGTTGGAGTGAGTCCAGAGGAGGCCAGGAAGATGACCAGCGAGATGGAGCACCCTTCTTAGAGACACGGGCTGAAAAAGTTGGGGATGTTCAGCCTGGGGAAGAGAAAGTGGTGTGGAGACCTCATAGCAACTTTCCAGTATCTAAATGGGGCCTACAAGAAGGCTAGAAAGGGACTTTTCTATAAGGGCAGGTAGTGACAGGCCAAGAGGGTATGGCCTTAAGCTGCAGGAGGGCAGATTTAGATTAGATATTAGGTAAAAATTCTCCACTGTGGGAGTGGTGAGGCACTGGAACAGGTTGCCCAGAGAAGCTGTGAATGCTCCATCTCCAGAAGTGTTCAAGGCTTGGATGGGGCTCTGAGCAACGTGGTCTAGTGAAAGGTGTGGAGGGGTGTTGACACTGGATGAACTTTGGGGTCCCTTCCAACCTAAACTGTTCTATAAATCTATGATGCTCACTGTTTCCACATATCAGGGCAGGTGTATGTCATACCTTATGTTGCATTGCTTTGACATTTAATAATGGACAGAAAATTTATGCAGTGATAGTGGGAGATCAAATAGCTTTCTGTCATTTTTGCAATTATGCTTAAGCAAAGAGTCAATACCAACGATGAGAAGGCTACTTTGCTGTTGAAGAGCTGTTTATTTTGGTTCATGATGTCTCTTTTAACCAAACCTTTATGCAGCAGCCCAAAACCAGTAACAGAGTCCCTCCCGGTTGTAGAGAAGACTGGTCTTACTGTGTCTATCTCTCTGCTATGCCAGCCTATCAGCCTGTTCAGTAGTTAATCCTTATTCTACCTCAGCAGAAGATTGTCTGCTTCTGATGTGTTTTAGGTTAGGTTAGCTGGTAGGTTCAATTACATAGTGGTATGATGCAGCAGAAAGGAGGAGAGAGGGACAGAGGGGAATGGGATGGCATCAATGAGTTGCTAGGGCATCTGAACTCTGTTTTATGGAACTCAGTCTGTATTCTTGCTTCTTAGGTAATTATATAGATTGCAAAAATCTAATCTTCAGGAAACCTATTTAGACATAAGGGCTGGAGTTTCAAAGAGCCCTTAAAATGAAGCTGGTTAAAAATATGTCCAGTTGAGAAGCCAGACAAAGCAGGCCCAGAAATGTTTGCCAGTTTTGAAAATCATGTCTTTGAAATCTATTTTATTAATTTAAATCCTGGTTGTTAAGGTTATTCTGGGGCTGTAATAAGGGAGTTGTGTTGTAAACAGTGTTAAGCATGAAAATGTATGTTCTTTCTCTTGTTCTTTCTAGTCTGAAGAATTTGCAGAGCAGCCAGAAGATCCACTGCCACCTCCTCCGCTGCCACCGCCACCACCACCTCCACCACCACCACCGCCACCAGCAGCTCCAGTACTACCACAATCTCCATCAACTCCTTCTTTTCATTTGTCTCAACTAGATGCCAGATTTGTAGATCCAAGTATTGGATTATTGATGCCCCCTCTCCAGACCCCCAGCAATCTTGCTGTTTTTTGCGATCATAACTACACCGTAGAGGATACAGTCCATCAGCGAAAAAGAATTCAACAGCTGGAGGAACAAGTTGAAAAACTGCGGAAGAAGCTCAAGACAGCACAACAGCGGTGCCGGCGTCAGGAAAGACAAATTGAGAAACTAAGAGAAATTGTTCAGTTTCAGAAAGAAAAAGACATATTGGCAGGAAAAGGCTATGTGATTCTGCCTAATGACTATTTTGAAGTTGTAGAAGTACCTGCCTAGTAGTCACGAACATCAGCTTTCACTTTGGTAGGCCAAGAAATTTAGTTTAAAAACTAAATTCTTTCTAATTCTGTATGTAAGACTTTGCAGAATTCTAAAACAGTAATGAAACAGTCATACAAATAAGATCATATTTTTTCTTCATTGTCATTTCAGTTTGATACACTTTTAATATATTGAAGATGCAAGTATCTCAGAATTAGAATATGCAACGAATTTACAAAATATTAATTGTTTCCAGAAGGAAAGGATGCAAGATTGAAGACACATAGAAATTTACTTTTTTACAATGTCAGTCTTATGCTTATAAGGGCTGGGAAATGAATCTGGGTGAGAGTGAAATTTAGGTGGTTGTACACCTAGTGCTTTGTCAAGACTTTTAGTGTTGGCTTTGGTAATCCCCAGTAAGTAGTTTTTACTGATTTTAGAAAGAACAGAGATAGGTCAGCTAACATCTGCAAGTGCTGCGGAAAGATAGATAAGATGCACATTTCAGTCTGGGAAAACTTCCAACTTCAGTTTGCTATGCATTTGAAGCACTGCAAAAAGTAATTCCTGGATCCCTTTGGGTGAGGTATGTAAATGAACCTCTTCTTTTGGAGTAACTGTTCACCACATGTATGTTTTGAAGGCCACTAGGAGAATTCATTAGCATAGCTAACAAGAGCTGTGGAAGCAGCTTTTGTTTTGAGGGCACTTAAAAATAATTCTGAAGTGCAGGGCTGAACTGAACATGTATGTTACTGCACTGTTGACAGGATCATTAAGGCAGTGTACTGTTTACAGTGACTGCTTGCAAAAGGACACTGGTAATAGGCAGTCCCACTATGTTGTAGGGTCATCTTCCCATAAACACTGTAACTGGTAGAGTGTTGTCCTTGGTTTTGAAATTAACTCGCATGTCAACCATGTGTAGCTTCAGGAAATGAAGTAGGTTTGTTCTTTATCCAGGGAGTCAGACATTTATGGCTTTGCAGTGGTTTTTTTTTCTTTCATTTTTTCACTCCCCAAAGGGCATCCACCAAAGGGCAAATAGGGAACTAGACTTTGGAGTTGCTTGGTGCTAGACTGGTTTATAATATCTCAAATGCTGCTGCCTTTTCTTCAGCCTTATTAAGACTCTTTCTAGTAATAGATTTAGCATGACAAAGTAGTGCAGCAGTTTGCACTTACTTTCTAATGATTAATTTAGTCAATGAACTGATTCAAAATGAGAGAAAGTGGCTAACCCTAATGTAGGCTTCACAGCTGAAATTCCTGGATATACAAGACATGAGGAAAATTGTTTTTCTCAGTCTATGTCAAACTTGTGTGCGATGTGGGTTCTATCTCTGATGTTAAGCAAGCCTTATTCATGATGGCTTTAAAAGCTTCCCTTAATATCCCGTTAGCATGACATTTTGAAATATTTCAAACCAGTCTTGATACTTCTGACCTCACTCATGCCATGTGTCTATTTTCCCTACCATTTCATACACTTAAAATGAACAAAAATGCCAATGCTTCCTTTTGTGTACATTTATTATACCTAATTAAAAATTTGAAAAGCAAATTATGTGGTAGATTTTTAGTTACTCTCTCTTCTCTTTTCCCACGATTTTGCCAAAATTGTCTTGACATTTTGCATTTTTATTTTCAACTAGCTTCCTTGTTTAGAGGTTGGGTTCCCAAGCCTTGTTGCTGTTACACTTTGTGCTTAAAATTGGTAAAATTCAAAAGTGACAAGGAAAAGATGTTTAAAAAATTGTTGCTGTGCTGTTGGCATGTGTGCCAGATAGCAGATTGTGTCTGTTTTCTCTGCAGAATACCCTCTCTTCTTACTCTGCAGGAATTACAAGTGTGACTTCCTGAGGCACAGTGGATTGCTGCAATACCACACCCCCTGCCACCCACCTCTACACCCCAGCACTTGGTTGTGTAGTCCCACTACCACCCTTGTGTCCTCCAGTTCTCTGGAGATGACTGAGGTGCTGGCTGCACCCTTCTGTGCGGCACTTCAGCTCACTAAAGCAGCAGGTTTGGCGTATTGTGGAGAGGCAGCAGAGGGCCAATAGTACCACACCTGATACAAGTTAAAGACAGGGCCAAAACCAGGGCGTGAAGAGAAATCCTCTCTGGGTGCAATGAGCAATATGTCAGCTTCTAAAACTACATGGGCAGCTTCCTACTCTGATTGTTCAGCACCATGTCCTTCCACCTGGGCCAAGCTTCCCTGTTTTCCCCCACCTTATGCTCTGGCTGCTGTGCTTGTTGGGCCATTTGGGAGTTTTAGCTTCATAACCCTTCAGGGAAGCAGCTGAACAAAACTAAGTCTGCAAGTTAAATTTAAGGTACATTGATAGATGACTGATAGATGGTTGGTGTGTGGAGTCCTTGTGTCTTTAAGGTGTTTGCATTGGTGAAGTTGATTTAACAGCTGACTCAAATAAATGTTTCTTCTTTTGAGAGGGTTGATTATTCCTTGTCTGGACAGTTTCAGAAGTAATATGCTGAAGAGGGGACTGCTGCCCAGTTGTCTTCCTTTCCTCTTACCAGAGGATTTTACTAAGAAGAGATGCAGCCTATTGTGACAATTGAATTTCTCCTGCAGCAGCTATTTTTTTTTCCTTTCAAAAAAAAAGTCTTGTTAACTCCTGATGTAGTCATGTCTGGGCTAAGTGTGGACTTTAGTAGACATATGAGGGCTTTCACCACAGAGCTCCGAACTGGGGAGAAAAGACTCGTATAGAAACAACTGATTGTCTTTTACCAATTGACTTTTTATGCACTGCACCCCATCCCTCACTCTTTCACAATTTCTCTGGTAGCAGTATAGAAAGAGAAGATGAAGGCTCTCTGCTACTGGTGAGGCTAGGAAAAGAATTCTAGCTAATAAGCACAATATGTTCCACAAGCATGTCTTAAAATTTCCTTTCCTTTTGGATCTGGTACATCCATGCAATCATCTGTTAAAGAGGTCTGCAACAGTTGCTGTTTGCAGTGGCCACAACTGGTTACCTGCATTAGCACCAATTTCATGAACATCTCTGAAAATATGTGATTGGCAGTTAAAAAGCAGAGGTTGTAATTGTAGGATGGCATGTGGTTATTCAAGTGTACGTGAAGTAGCTGACATTTGTTTAAATGCACTTCACTGAAGCCTATTCTATAAACTGAATAATTCAAGCAAGTTAGAAAATAGCAAAATTGCTAAAAAATGTTCCATCATTAAATTATAGAAAGATGTATTTTGAAATGGGCAGATGCTTCAACAGATATGAATTGGAGCCACTTCTAAACAGAAGTTGTGGCTTACTTCTCCCTGTTGCCCCAATTCCCCTTTCACTGCATCAGGGTATCTGATCTATGTGTAGTGTTTGCTTTTTTTCTTCTTACACCTCTGCAAAGTATTAGATTTCCCTGTCTAACTGGGACTTTTCAAACTCAGAGATACGTCTTATGGGGAAAAAATGAATAGCTAAATACTTGAATTACTTCTTGTCATGCTGAGGGAGTTCTTTGTCACTGGTCTGTTTACTACTGTGTTTCCCGTTACCATCTTCTCTATGTTGTCACTGGTGTGGTCTTAAAAACTGTGGCAACAAATTAAGGAAATCAAAATGTCCAAGAAATCTTCTGTCTTACTGACATTTCATTTTCCTTCAGCTCTTAGGATTTAAGGACTTGGTGTCCTGTGTGAATCACGAAGGACTTCTCTTGCAGCTGAAGAAAATGCAAAGCAAATCCCACTCTGAATGTAGGAAGAAGGAAAGGAAAATAGTTGCTTGGGTAAAAGTAAAACCTCAACAGCTTCTGAATACTTTCCAAAGGACTCCTCCAGTTACTTGCCATTCTGGACCCAGGCAGTTATTTCTAGCTGCTCTTTTGCTTTCTTGCTTGCTTTCTTTCATGAGATCTGTTTTAGGTTTTAGTCTGTAGCCTTATCTGTTTCCTGACAGCTTACACCTTCATCAGGTGGCTTTGGCAGGGTAAAATGGGGTGAGCTATAGTCCAATTTTAACCACCAAAACACTATCTGCTGAAGCATGTTGATAACTGCAAGTTCAGGTATGTAACTCCTGCTGTTTTAAGCACAGCAGTTTATTTACCGTTCCCTGCCACGATAATGATTTGTTTATAAATGAGAAAGAGAAAAACAGGATATATGATTCAAAAATACTACAGCAATTGCTCTTAGAGATTTCCCTTTGCGCTTGTTCAATGCTTTCAATGGAAATTCTATCTTCATATAGAGATCTTTGATAGAACTGCAGGATTTTATTGCACAAAATTGGCAGAAGACCTTACAGTGTTATACAGGCTGAAAGAGTTTAAAAATGGGCAAAAAAATGTGTTGCAAAGTTTCTGTTTAATCCACTATGACTCACTTGAAACAGTTGCCAAAGAAAGTCATCTTAAATATTCCTAAGTTAAAGAAAGCATTTAAATCAGTTACTGAGAAGGATCTGTGTTGTCGAGTTCGTCTCTTGAGTATAGTTACATTACATTGTCATGATTAAATTATTAATTAAGTCTGTCCACAGTCTTGCCACTATTAGTTCACTTAACATTGAGTATCAGGCTTTTTGTTGTGCAAAATGAGCCATTGATAATCTTGTAGCTATCTCCTCATTTTGTAGAGGGCAAATAGATTGTAGAGCCTGGGCTCACACATTCCAGAACTTGTGAAAAGTGATTGTCCTCTGCCTCTTAATTGGTTCCAGTGGTCTTTTAGTTAGGGATGAGTATGGAGAATACTATCAGACCAGTCATTGGAGTGTTTGTTTGTTTAGTTTGATTTTTGTTGTTGTTATTGTTGTTGTTTTGGTGGTGCTGGGGGTGGTGGTTTTTTCTTTGTTGTGTTTTGTTTTGTTTGTTGGTTTGGTTTGAATTGATTTGGTTTGGTTTTTTTAAATTCATAGAGAACTTGAGGAAATCAGGCAGGCTTCTCACTTCCTTTCAGGTTTCATTGGGTGTGACCATTAAAGATGCAGAGTCTGAGGCTGTACTAGTCATCTGTAGAAGAACCGATGCTCCAGTATTTGAGGCTATGAAAGACGTGTGACTTTCTACTGGGAGCTCTTCAATTCAATGACCTGATACAGGTAATCCAGAAAAACGAAGAGGTCTTGCCTCCAGTAATGGTGTCTTCTTTTGTGTTGGGCTCATTTAGTAGCCTGCAGCCATAGTCCAATACTCCCTAACCAGGTTCTTATAGATGTATCCAGAATTTTGCTGTAGCAGAATGCTACAGAAATATACTGGAATTATTTCAGGGAAGGCTGTTAATTTGATTTTACGACTGAATGATGCAGCTGTATTTCTAAAGCAAAATTTTCTATCCAGTCCCTCTTGTGCTGAGAGAATTTGATATTTCTTTATTCATTGTTTTTTATTGCATTCTTCTTTCAGCACATCATTCTTGCCCATCTCCTCTGGGCATTCCTCCATTGCAAGGATCAGTCTCATACTTTTCAGGAGTCTCATACTCATACTTTTCAGAAGTCTCTCACATGTATTTTGCAGAAAAAGTTAATTTTCTTGTCTTCAGAAAGGAAGACATTTTCAGGGGTGATGCTTTTTCTATATTAAGAGGAAGGCTTAAGAAATCCCAAGACTTCCACCTGTACTTACAGGTTTGTGATAATAACCACAGCTGCATGCTCTGAGAGAAGGAAGCTTTGGATGTCTACTTTTACAGCTCAGTCCAAATTTCCTGCCCTCTTTTGGTGTGATTTGGTTTTTTTTTTCTTCTTCATTATTTTGTATTGACAGAATCAGACTCTTCATTTATCACTTCAGTGATGCTGATGCTGTCAGGTCCAGAAGAATTCTGCCTGCATGTAAAGAAAATCTAAAGGAAGAGTTATTCCCAAACTGCTTGTGAAACAGCAAGGTGGAGTCTTACAGCTCTCACAGGAGGTCATGTGAGCTCAGGCCACAGAAGATGGCCTTAGTGATAAATGTTTCATTCTAATTATTTTAAGCTTGATCATGCAGGCTTGTCTCATAGGTGTCCTGAGCTGATACAGTGTTATATCAAATGATTATGTGGTGGTGGTTTTAATCTGTTGAGTTCTAGGAGTTGCTGTCAGAAGAATATTTGTGGTATTATGTCGAGGGACTGAAAAATAATTTATGTAACAATAACCTCAAATCCTGTTGTATGTATATACTTTCAGTTCTTATTTTTTTTCTTTCTAAGTTCAAACAGAAAAATATTTTTACTAGTGCTTTTTTTTTTTTTTTGCATGAGAAGGGACTGAAATTGCTCAGAGCTTATTTATGTGTTCTGCATGGTGAGGAACTGGGCAGGTTCTTTAGTACAGATAATACAGCATGGAAATCTCTTGGTTGTGTGTAATAGGAAACATCTATTCCCCTGAGTGATTGCTCATGTAGCTGTTCCAGCTTAAAGAACTCAGCTTGTTATTTAAAACATAGGCATTCACAAACCACAGTTACAGGATCAGTGGAGTTACCTTTCTTTGATACTGTCATCAGCTGACAAACTCAAGATTTCCTCATGGTAAATCTTCATATAACTGAAAAAATTGGCAAATACACATGTAATAAATTTTCACTCAAATGTTCAACCAAGCTTATCATAACATTACTTAGCCTAATAGTATCATTATGGTGATAACCATCTTTCCATCAATATTGATATTTACCTCTTGGCCTGTCTACTAAGGTTGCTAGAACTTAGACTTTTTGATTCATCTAATAGCCACCAGGTAATTCACATGTTATATGACTTCAGTGTAAGCTGTAATGAAATTTAAAAAATATCTGCAAATGGTGCTTTCTTGTGTTGTTCACAGTGGCTTCCTACACTAAATAAAAGCCCAGCCTCCTTCAACACCTATTGTCCTTCAGAAAGAAGAAATCAGTAGTTTACACATACAGGAGATGGCATTATTCTTGCTTGTTTTTCACAGGAGGATTGCCACAAAATCTTGCTGCCTGGTAAATCCATGATCTCTGTGATGAGATATGAGTACAGAAGTAAGACTTTTCTCCCTGCTAGAAACCTTTTATAATATTGAATAGCATATAATTTCCTCTGACTGTTCCTTGTATGCCTCACCTTGTTCATCTACAACATCACTCTTCTCTCTTCATAAAGATTCATCTGTTTTTTTCTACTATTACTATCAGAATTTAAACATCTGTGTTTTCCAACACATTTTCTGATCTTTTGTACATGATAATGAGACACTGACCTACTCAGTTACAGAGCTTGTCAGCAATTGAATAGGGAATTGAATTCAGAAGGTGAAGCAGTAACCTTTTATCATGGACTGGTAACTTTTTGCTGTTTCATACCATAAAATGTACCACAGAGATGAAAATGGAAAAGGCTGTTGGAAACAGCATTGGAATGAAAAGCATGTCTCTGAAGACTGCTTTGGGTTAATGGATGAGTTTGGCCTGAGGAAAGAGGAACTTGCTTAATATTTCAATGGATTTCACTCTCTCTGCTTTCAAGCTGAGTTTTGCTTTTATTCTGCTTGCCTCTTGATTCCTATGCATAACACATATAAAAGTGAGCTTAGCAATTCCCAGGGGATGGGAGAGCTTTCTGAGCA
>VXAX01006122.1:1195-28123 GCA_013399835.1 Leptocoma aspasia | reverse complement strand
GTGGTGTGGGGGGGGGGGGGGGCGGCAGCAGAGGCAGAGACTGTTGCTGGAACTGCCAAAGGGGCGGAGCCTTCCAGCAGAAACCAAACCAGGGCATGGATGGTTTGCACAAAGGTCCATGGTGGCTGGAGTGGCAGTGCTCAGCGCGGTTGGTGTCGGCACGGACCGATTGGCCGGAGTTAGGACGGCCAGAGCGGTCGCAAAAGAAGCGGTTGATAAAGAAGTGGCCGGAGGTGGGACAGCCAAAGCAGCTGGGGCTGGTGTGGGCAAGAATGCTAGTGAGGATGCTGGAAAAACTGGGGCAGCCTGAGCCGGTAGAAGAAGCAGCGTGGCTGGGGCCACTGCAGGCGGAGCAGCTGGGGGGGCTGGAAAAACTGGGCCAGCCTGAGGCACTGGAAGAAGTGGCGTGGCTGCTGGGGCCGGGGCGGCCAAGGCTGCCGCAGGTGGGGCAGCAGGTCCTGGTGCAGGCAGGAATCCTGTCCCAGCCAGAGGGGCTGGAGCAGCCTGGGCGGCCAAGGGGGCCAGGGCTGGGGCAGACGGAGCTGCCACAAGCGAGGCGGCAGGAGCCAGCTCAGGTGGGAATTCTGGTGTGGTTGTGGCAGGGGCCCGGCAGCCACAAGCTGGTCAGGTCCCAACGCAGGCAGGAATCCTGGCGAGGCCAGGGCTGGGGCAGGCAGAAAATCCTGAGCTGGTGGGGGAACTAGTGGGAGCGCGGGAGGCAACATTTCCAGGGGGTCCCAGCCTTTTTCTTCCTTTTTCCTTCTTGCTCTGTTTTTGGGGTTTCTGATATTTTAAAAACTTCTATCCCCAGGCATTCCACGTATCCTGCCCAGCACTCAGCATATCCTCCCTCTTCCAGATTAAATGGTTCTTTAGAATTTACAAATGTGTTTAAGGCTTGGCAAATCCAAACTTCAAAAGAACCAGATCTAGACCAATAGACGTGATCGGGTCTTATTTCCTTTTTTTGTCCATTCTGTCATACAATACTGAATAATTTTTACTTTATCCTTTTTTCTTGTACAAGAATCAATATCCCAGTTAGCTAACATCACTCCCAGGGGACTATCTTGGGGTATATCTGCTGGCACCCTTTTACTCCCTCCTTTCCCTGAGCCTGACTTACTGTATTTTCGTCTCATTTCTCAGGATTTTATCTATTTGCGCTTGGTCCCTGTTTCCCACTTCCCCAACCACTTGAATACCATCCACTCCCCGCAACACAGAAAATCATCCACTCCCCACAACACAGAAAACCACCCACTCCCCACAACATTGATAATCCTTTCTCTCAACAACACAATATAAGACATCTCCTTCTAGAAAATAAAGTTAAACCCAAAATCAACAATATACATTACATATACTTTCATCCATTCACACTCACTCACTCACTTTTATTTCTTTATTATGTCTATCTCACTCACTCCCACTCAAAACAGCACAACACAAAAATAAGGTACCTTTGTTCTCAAGTCAGTTGTTCCACCCATGGGTACTATAAAATTAACCCCGGATGCTCTTGGGCATCTTGTTCCTCAGTCCGGCAATTCTGTTCAACCCTGGATGTTCTTGGGCATGTTTATCCCTCAAGCTAGCAAAATTTTAGGGGCTCCCTCCACTTTTTATCCTGCTTTCCCAGTGGAATGTACCAGGAAAACCCTCAGCTCCCTCTCTCCAAGGAGTCCCACCCCTTCCCTGAGACCCAGTCCCAGTTACCCCGGGGGATTCTCTCACTCCTTTTATCTTTCGCTTTGTCTCTTTACTGGCTGTTTTTCTCGCAAAAGAATGGAATTGCAGCATGGGAGGCTCCACAATCACTTCACAGGTCTGGGATAACCAGTGCACATCTCATTCATATACACATTCATCCCCCATACCTACCCCCCCCAAGGAATACTTGCAATGCTCTTTTCTTCTTTGGGTCTTCGTGCAGAAGAATTGTGGGGCTACCGTGGCTTTAGGGAGCCTTTTCCCTTTTCTTTGCTTTATGTGTCTCCTTTTGTCTACGGGTTTTCGACCTGCAACCATCAATCCACACCAGAAGAAGCAAAGCGAGGCTGCTGAACTCGGGCAGGGTGCACCCCCTGCTCCATGTCCCCTGGGGTCACGGAGGCAAGGTGTTAATCCTGGGCAAGATCCCCCTGGTTGTGAAAAACACAGTTCACTTTCCTGTTAAAATTTAAAAGTTTAATAAAGGACAATAGGAGACAGCGACAGCAAAGCAAAGATTACGGCTGCCTCTTGGCACTCAGCCAAGAGCACACCTGCTAGTTTGGGAAACACCATTTTTATACCATTTCTATTACATCAGCCTGTTGAATATTCACAGACTTTTATGCATATCCATAAACTCATTTACATATTCCTGGAACTGTTTAGTATGGCTCCTTCTGAGGTCCGCCTTTTTAGAGCATGCGTGTTTCTTGGTTATGGTTTTGGTTCACTCCCTTTATCACTTCCAGTCTGGGCCTTTGTCCATACTTTCTTCAGACAGCAGATGCTGATAGTTGGGTATCAATAGCAGGGTCCTCATTCCATGTTCACTGGATGTTATCCCGACCAAACAGACAGTTCATTCCTAACTATATCAGCTGCCACTTTCACTATGTCTAAGTTTTTGTTAATAGCAGAAATAAAAGCAAAGTTATTTTAACATTGTACATACAACATTCATATTAATGTTTGTGAGAAGCCAACAATATAATATGCATTTATAACAGCACTAAACTGAGGGAAAGGAGAGTAAAACAGACCATCCCTAATATATCTGCAGTGCAGATTGTCTAAGTACAGTTCACAAGTCTCCTGCCACAGATTCTTGTGTTTGTCATATAACATCATTCTGAAAATAATTGGTTGATGGTGTAGGGGTTCGTTGAAAGACAAAGCTGTAAAAGCTTTGTGGAGTTTGCATTCAAAAGGTCTGAAACAGCTGTTGAAATCTAATAAGAAAGTTGATGTTTTTGCTGCTGCCTTCATGTGTGCCTCTCTTGGNTTAATAAAGGACAATAGGAGACAGCGACAGCAAAGCAAAGATTACGGCTGCCTCTTGGCACTCAGCCAAGAGCACACCTGCTAGTTTGGGAAACACCATTTTTATACCATTTCTATTACATCAGCCTGTTGAATATTCACAGACTTTTATGCATATCCATAAACTCANAACAAAAAACCTACATTTAACAGATTAATACAGCACTACAAAAATTAATACAGCATAACTTTCTAACATAACACATATAGTATTCATTCTAATATTTGCAAAGAGCCAATCATTTAATATGCATTCTTCACAATTTTGAAATTAAGGGGGCTCTCAGGCAAAGATATGAGTATAGGAATAACAGTTCATTACTATATAACAAGGCAAACAAAACAACAACTATGGCATTAATAACAAACAGAATCAAGGACCCAGTAACTGTCTTTTTGGCCTCAGGCACTTTCTCCTTTGGTGCAGTTACCATCACAGCTGGCAGGAATGAACAAAAAATCCAGAGCTGGTGGGTGAGATGTGTCAGAAGCTCCATGGTGGTAGCTGGAAGTGCGGGCTGTCCCAGCAGGGCAGAAGGGTGCAGGCTACAGCATGGAGAGAAAAACCCAGTGCAGTACCAAAGAAGCAGTGGGGGCAGGGCAGCGGTGGCCTGGCTCTGAATAGGGCAGGGAGAGGCGAAATTCTGGATTTTCAGGACACACAAGCAGATGGTGATATGTCCCTCAGGGCTGAGCTCCAGTGGAGTCTCCCCGCAGTAAGCGACAGCCTCCCCTGATGCCAAAGAGTGAGAGAGAGCACAGCTGCCCCAACCCCATTTTTTACCTGCCCCCAAAACTTGCGGTATCTCTGTCCCTTGGAGAGAAGCTCCCCAAGAAGTATAGCCAGATACTCCATTCCTCTCCAGACTTCAGCCACCTTCTTTTGTCTTTCTTAAGTACGCATAAGTACCCAGTAGTTAGTTTTCTAGCAATTTATGGGAAAAAAATTCTATAAGTAAAAGAAAAAAAGGAAAGAAACCCAAGCCCCAACAGTGGCCCTTGCCTCTCTACTTCACTGTCTGCAGCTGTGTTTTCTGAAAAACAGCTTCTCCTTAAAGTGAATGGAGGGTTTTGTGGAAGAAACAGAAGCCCTACAGATGTATTTAGGGCCAGCCTGGGAGGAGGTAATATGGGAGAGGAAATTCAACAGCAGTAGTACATGTCCCTCCTATGGGGACACTCATTCTTCACAGAGGGACTTGTTGCAATCTACTTTATTCTATTTATAAAAGGGAGTAAAACAAGAAAAGTAATGTGGAAAAGGATCTGTGCTAGGGACTACTCATAATTGCTATTTCAAGTTGTGGTGGTTTTGGTTTGGAAACCAGGCAGAAACACCTATTAAGTGTAGTGATTTTGTTTCACCAATCTGAGTTTCCCAGCCAATGCACCAATTAATGTAGCGAGTCTAGTGCTGCCCAAATGCTAGTGCACCTACTAGAATTATTTATTCATTTTCTGTTGTGAGATAAGGGTTAGGAGGAGAGCAAAGCAGGCTCAAAACTTTAAAGGGTATAAAGAAAACTTTATTTACGGAACTAAAAGAAAAAAAAACAGAAATCAGAATAAAACTTCAGAACACTTTTCCTCCCCCAACAGCCTCTTTTCTTTCCCACTGACAATGTAAAGAGACAAAACCTGTGACTTTCAGTTTACCACCTCTAAAATAGTCTTTCTTCTTTTCTCTTAGGGAGAGGAGTCTCTCTTGCCATACCATGGAGACTTCTCCACAAGAAACAGTTCTCTCGTGGCTTCAATGTCACAGCGAGTCAGTCGCTCAGGAAAGGAAAATCTGTTCGCAATGTGAAAGTGCATCCCATGTCTTGCAGCTTTCCCACAGCTGCTTTCATGGGTGATGTCAACTTACGGGTACTATTTTAAGGATGAGCTGTTACAGCATAAAAGCAAAAGTTCTCTTCATCCATCTCTGGGAAACAGAGGTTTTCTTCTTCTATTCTTGGGCAAGGTTTCTCATCTCTCTCATTTCTTTCTGTTCAAGCTACTTCCACTTCTGCTTACTTCAACGTGGATGCTTCTGCTCATGGCTGTGGCTAGAACACTGCATCCCCCTAGTGCATTCCATGAGCTACAGGGAAAAAAGGGAATAAAAGTCTGATGTATCAATTATGTCTTCACCATAGCCTTAGAAGAAAATTTCAGCCCAAGACTAAGGTGTTTCCTCAATCTCCTCCCATCTAGAATTTGACTTCTTCTTCACTGAACTCAGTGTCCCATGTTGTTTTCTCTATGTGTCTTTCAGCCTTTCCTTTTTTCCTGATTTCGGAGAGAATTGGTGTTTGTAGATTCATTTGTTCTCAAGCTTTATGAATGGAAGCAGTTTTTTATAGAGTTCTGCAGTGCTGGAAGGTTGATCTCATACAGGCTCTGCATTGGGGAAATCACTCGCCCTGCCTCTCTGTTGGTCACGTGGCTGCTGCCAACACTGTATGAGTTGTGCTGGCTGCCGGCGCCACCCCATGTCTTCTCTTCATGTGAGATGCCAGAAAAAAAAAAAAAAGAAAAGCTGCTGCCGCTGCTTTTGTCCTTCTGTCCACAGCCATGGCTGGCTAAAAACAGCTAAGCAAACAAAGTTCATTGAGACCCACGCCAAGATAGCTACGGCGATGTGGCACTGCCCTGGCTGCACCGATTTCGGCCAAGCAGTCCAGGCCACGTGGTCACTACCCAGCCTTGGGGCCGCCTCCACCACTGGCCGTGGGGCCACTCCCGGTCCTGGTCCCGGTCGTGTGGTTGCTCCTGGCATTGGGATGGCCCCCAGCGGTGCCGCCAGAAAAATGGACCAGCGGGCTCTCCAGGAAGGGGCTTGGCCCTTCTGGGAAGGGGCCCCAGCTGCCCTGCCGGTACGGGGTCTGGCGAGCTTCCTGGGAAAGGGCCTGTACTGCAGCAGAGCCCGGCCTGGCCAGATCCCAGTTACCTGTTCAAAGGCTGGAAGCAGTAAGCTTTTCACAGACTTACCCATCCTTGAATATGTTTTCATAGAGGCTTATCCAGCTCTTTTAAGTGGTTTAACTGGGTGTCTGAAGGGGTTTGGTGAGGGCCAGGGTGTTATAAGCTCTTACCAATCCCTTCATACCCAAATAGCCCAGCTACCCAGATGGCATAAAAAGGAGCAGGAGGCTCTTGTGGCAGTGTTTGAAACAGAAAGGGTTTAATAAGAAACAAAACAACAAAGCTCTTTACAGAGAAAACCTATGGCAGGTGCAAGAGATCCTTGCCCTGCTAAGACATGCCACAAAAGCGATTAAATCTTTTGTTCTGTGCTTTTTGTACCTAATAGCTTAGGCGGGAATCTCTTGGCCCCGGTCCAATCAGGCAGCCCCAAGTTTGAGGTGAAGTTCAAAAGGTCCTATGAAGTGTCCCTGTACCAAATTCGGGGAGAACTTTCTAGGGTCTTTGCCTTTTTTGACAGACAAAGAGTATTTGTAAATCTCGTTGTAATTTGGTCACCCTGTCAACAGGGGGTACTCTGCTACAAGTGTCAATCTTCAAAACTAGCCAGCTGATTGGGTGTGCCAGATCCCCACAGGGAACCACCCCCGCAGCCCATGGACTCCCTCCCCACCTAAAAACCAAACAGTCTGTTAAACCACGACACAAGATTTTCCCGTGCCAGACAAAACCCAAAATGTATCAGGCCTTGAGGAGAAGAAGTTTCTTTTAAATGAAGTTCATGAAAGACTTTAATACTGACAGTAGTTGAATCTTAGAGTTGTATATTCAGCAGATGAATAATAGCTGTCTTTTTACTTTTTTTTTAATTTGGAAGGAAAATGAACCAGCTGCTTCTGTTAATGTACAGCGTGCTATTTGTATATAGGGTGGTGATTATATCTGGATAAGTATTGAGCTGATGAAGGAAAATTCTCATAACACACCTGAGATGATGTAAAGTGGATTTTCCAAATTATAAAGCTTGAGACAGTGAAAGTGGCTTGTGGAACTGTATTAAACAGTAAAGTCAGACTTGTAAATTAAGCTTGATTGGTTCATGTTCCTTAAGAAATAGAGGTTGGCATTTGTCCAAAAAGTTTTGTTATGACTGGCAGAGAAATGTAGAAGATCTGGCAAGAATAACCCTCTGCAAATAGTGAAGTTGGTGTGGTTTTTCTCCTTTGTGCAGCTGTCAGGGAAGTCTACTGTTGGATCCTTTGCTCATAGAGGATTCAGATGTTATTACTCACTTCTGAAAAGTTTATGATGACCCAGTACAGGCCATAAATACGTAAATATATGGTCAATAGTAATATTTCATAAAGTGCAGCTTTGTCCTATAAAATGGTGTTAACAGTGTTAATTAGCATAATGTGATGGTTTCTTGGGTGATTGGCTTGCCAAACCATAGAGCTGTGTGGGTGTTCCTACATGACCTCACTGTTTTTCAGTACAGCTGTCCTCTGGGGTGTCTGCTGTGGTTCATATGGCACTAAATGTGTTTGGGGTTTCAGCAGTTTGGGATACAAGTTGTTGGCCAAACAGAGCCTGGAGTTATGATAAAACAATTGCTTCAGCCTTTGGTTAAACATCTGTATTGCTCATGAGCATGCCTGATGGGTGTGATCTATTTTTTCCTTCTTTTATAGCGATCGACACCATACATCCAGTGCAATTCCTGTTCCAAAGAGGCAGAGCTCTAGCTTCGGCAGATTGGATATTGATTTTTCCAGTGGGCTTCCTTCTCCAGATAAAGGACTCCGAAAACGAGCCAGCACAGGAAACGAGAGACTACAGTACAAAATTCCTCCTCCTAGTTGCAGCTCTGCTTTAACACAGCCTGTTGCTGTTACAACCTGTGTTGGAGAGCTGGATAAAAAACCTGGACCTGTATGTTCTTCCTTGGACACCTCTATGGACTCCACCAAAAGAAATACCAAGAAAGACCAGGACTTGTGCAGTAGTTTAAATGGAGAAAATGGAAGCCTAAACAATACCCAAGACAGGCAGGACTCTTTCCTAGGACATTCTAGTGCAATAAATGGGGCATTTCTGCCTGATGAGTGCTCTGGCACCATGAACAATGAGCAGCCCTGTGAGTTTCAGCCCACACTCAACCCTGTGCTTTGCTGCACTGTGGAGCAGGCAGAGGAGATCATGGGTATGGAAGCGACGGGGTTCAGCGCAAGTGATCAGCTGGAGGACTTTAATTCCATCCCAGTGGAACATGCTGTAGCAGTTGAGTGTGATGAACAAGTCCTAGGGGAGTTTGAGGAGTTCTCTCGAAGGATCTGTGCACTGAATGAGAACATGTCCAGCTTCCGCAGACCTCGTAAAAGTTCGGACAAGTGAGCCCGGACAGGGATTTGATAGCAGACATTGAGGCGAAATCAGTGATCTGGAATAGAAATAAAATTGCACTTATTCTTGATATTAATTATGAAAATAAAAAATCTGAAGTTGTTCCTATGGTGTTAAACAAATGGACTTGAGCACAATAACACAGGATCATGGTGTATTCACAGCCCAGGTAACTTTTCATTCTGCTTTAGGTTCTTTTATGTCTGGTATTTATAATCTGTTAAAGGTTTTGTGGGTTTTTTTTCTTGGACATTGGAATCCATTTATAAAGGCTTTCCTGAAAACAACTTCTAGTGCTGATCAGCTGCTTCTATAAATATTTGTTAAGTTCTCAATTATTATTTAGAGTTAAGTTTATTTTAATCCTTTCAGGAGAAAAAAAGCCTTTAATTTAAAATACTTTTATGGTAAGACGTCTTTACATTTTCCCATGTACTCCTGTGTTTGCTTGAGCAATGTAGTCAGTATTAGAGAAATACCATGAATTTGCTACAATTGGACAACTTTATTTTGGCTGTGCTCTGTAGCCTTTGAAGTTCTAGTTTGCACTGAGGAGTCTTCAGTTGGCAGTGTGAACTTGCCAGAGAATGAGCACCTGTGTGATTTTTTGCAGTCTCCTTGCACCTGGTTAATCAGAAATGATATTTGGGGGTTTTTCCACTCCTCTTTTCCTCCATACTTGCATACTCCATACTTCCTCCATACTTTACCAGTGGAAACCTTGAGGGGTAAATCACCTCTAAGGTTCTGTGTAATAATCTCAGCCTGACTATTCCCCACTTAGGTTGGGCACAGATCTCATTAGTAGAGACTTAATGAACCTAGTACCAATGTGCAGTTCAGCTGCTACTCTCCAAGGTGTGCAGTGGGGACAGTGTGTTCTGAGACACTTCAGACATCTTCCAAAAAACCCAGACTGGGAATGAAGTACTTTGGAATTGGGTGAATGTGTAGAATTGCCCCATCCTCTGTAAAAAGCAGGCACTTAACATTATTCATCTGAATTAATTTTTTTTTTCAACCATCTGTACTTCGAGGGAAGAAACTTCCAGTGGTTTGCTGGAGGTGCAGTTTGCTGTTGGGTACCACTGCCACATGTGTTCAGTTGCACTAATGGGAAAGCAATTTGCAGCCTGCTTTGTGATTCCTGGTATATATTTTAGTTTGGATTTCATTGCTCTTCCTTTCTATATTGTATACCCAAGAATCTGAGCTCAGTTGTGAGCTCTGAAATATAAAAGTATATAGCAGAACAAAAATACTTCATCTTGTCTGGCTTTTTTTTTTTTCTCCCTGGTTTATGTTTTCTTTTGAACCCACAACCTAGTCTTTTCCTAACTTCACTGTAAGGTGAGCTGAAATTAACTTTTTAAAAATACGGATATGTATAATCTCAGCTTTCTGTTGTCAAAACAAGATGTGTTTGTGAGAACCAGTATACATAATAGCACTGTTCTAGAATATGCATTTTTCCAGGTAATGCCTTAATGACTGTATTGAAACTATATTCACATTTCTTCAGTTAGCTTTTAATGGTTGTGTCCGCAATTGAGTGGTTGGATAGAGCCTCTCTGCAGCAATTTGTTGGCTTTGATCTGTCCCAGGATGATGTGCAGATGGGAGCACTTGGAGACCTTGGTTTTGAGACACTGAACATGGTTTCAGGTGCAAAGTTGGGCACATCCATGAGTATCTTCTCCCCCACATTAGCTCCTCTGTTCCAACCTCATGGAAACTTCCCCAAAGGAAGTGCTGCAGCAGCTCAAAGCACTGCTGTTGTTTTTGGGAAGGAATAGGTAGGAAGCTCTTGCTTTGGCCTAGAGAAGGAGAAATAAACACCTGAAAGAACAGCACTTCATAGTGATGAGCATAAGATATTCTGTCCTAGGCTCCGTACCATCTTCTGATACCAGTATAATTTCAGGTGAAATTCAGTAACTTTAGTTCAGTTTTGCACCTTGTGGGATAGGATCTGGCACGCTCAACGCAGCACAGACCTCTTTGCACACACATTCATGTTCCTGTGTAACAGAAAAGCATTAGTTTGTGTGTAATGGTGACTTTTCAAAGCAACCCAAAGAGTAGTTGTGAAGTCACTGTGTTCCATAGGCGAACATGGAGCGTCTCAGCGCAATTTAACAACATGTGAAATTAGGTTTGTACAGCATCAGTGGGGCTTCTTTTTTTTTTTCCATTAGTTGTTTATTTCTCAGGTTGCACAAACCAAATGAAGTCTAGTTCTGCTCCCCAGTGTTGTGTTGCTGTTCCTGTTTAACCCCTGTAATTGGTAATGTGCCAAACACTAGGGTTGATTTTTGCATCTGTTGCACAAAGCTGCTCAGATGGGCTTTCTATGGATGTATCTTTAGTTAGCCTTAAATTATCCCTGTGTTTCTCTTCCACTTCTGCCACTTTCCATGCAGCTGGTGGTGTGATGTGGGACAGCATCACTGGGCTGAGGAAGCATTGACCAGCTCCTTATGGCTGTGGGGAAGGGGGTTGTACAGACTGCAGTTGTGTCATAGCTTTCTCCTTTTGGTGTTTACTTTTTTCACCCCTTCTAAATTACTTTGGAAATAGTATAGAGGAAGAGAAACAAACAGAAGGTTTGAGGGTGAGATAATGGCTCACAGTGTACTTTCAATTTTCAAGGGCCTTTCAGGTTCTGTACAGCTGTGGCACTTAAAAGTCTGCAACTGTCTTCAAATGGAAAAAGCATTTCATTGCAATCTCAATCTAATCCCTCATTAGAAGTCCTTAAGATTTTTGAGCATATTAGTTGTGGAATATCAGATCCCACTATATTTTTATAGCAAACACAACAGCATTGGTTTATCCTTGCTTGACCAGGTATTTAAAATAAGCAAGACCAGAATATCACATAGTAAATGACACATTAAAGCTTTGTTGGCAATTGCAAGAAAGCTTATCTGTCTTTCTAAAATAAAACTGATTTGTATCTCTCAACTTGTGTGTCTTCTTCAATGGCTTCTTTGTGTTTGTTTTCTTTATGAGCCTGGTTTAAACCCCAGTGGCCTTCCCAGCCCCAAAACTCCTTGGCTGTTGATTGAACTATTGTTCATCAAATCAATATTGCTTCACATGTGAATGTTTGGGCAAGAAGATTTGCCTGAAGAACTGACTACCTTGATGTCTCCAAATCCTGTTGCAGAAGAGTTGGTACTGCAGTTCTTCTTCATGCTTCTCCTGAAAAGATGTCATGCAGCTAGAAAAATAGTTCCAGCCTACATTGGGACCGGGACTAAGATTTGTAGACATTTATGGATAGTGGAAATACTGTGTTCCTTCATCGGGGAGCATTGCTACTCGTGCAGCACCTTCTGTGATCCCAGCTAATAATTAACATATGTCTGCCCAAAATGCTGATGTGCTCCTTGAACAGGAGTCTGCTGCATGAGTCTTGGTAGGAGTCTGTGCAGGTCTCATGAGTTTCTGGTGGGAAGCAGTGAAATGTGAAGAGCTATGGACTCTCCAGGCATCATTAAGAATTCTTTTGGGTTGGGCTTTTGTCCTAGTTTAGGGTAAATTTGGAAGAAATTCCCCTAAAGGGTTTTCCTCTAGAAAGCAAATTCAAGCGGCCCCTCTCCCCAGCTGGTTCGGGGAAAAAAAAATTCCTTGGAGAAAAGTGGAAAAAACTCTTTAATTAACAGGCAAAAGCATTCACCAGCACACAAAAAAAAAATTGAACAATATTAAACAAACAAACTCTTGCCACTCCGGGAGAGAGGACGAACTCAAAGAGAGAGTCCCAGGATGGTGTCAGTTCCTCTGGCACTGGAAATGCTGCGGGCCCGGCCTGGCCCAGCCTGGCTGGACGGGTGTGAACTCCCGGTCCTCTTCTGGGTGTTCAGTCCAGAGCAGGTTTAAACAGGTCCAAAGGAAAAGGAAAAAAACCGCAGTCCAAAGAACTTCTCTGCCTCAGCTAGCTAAAACTAACTAAAAAGCGAAGAAGCACTCTGTCCATGCTGCAGCCACACCATCCGAAGAAGGAATATGGAGGAGGGAGAAACAAAGTCTGAAAACAATCTGCGGGCTTCATTGTCCCCCCTCTTTGCTCTCAGAATGAATCTTAAAGGTGCAAAACTTATTTTTTAAACTACACAGACGAATGGGGATAGCGAGCCTCATAACGTCAACCCAGGACAGCTTTTTTTCCATCTACCCAGTCTGTCTATCAGCAGAGAGTAAAAGCCCAGGGCATCATCTGTATAGTTCAGGAGCTGAAGTGGGAAGACAAAGGAGAGAAATTTTACTTTAAGCTATTTTACAATGTTGAACAGCATTACTGAAATACAGTTGCATGAAAGTGAAGAATAAGGAGTGGAAAGAATAAGATGGAGGTGCTGCTGGAAGAGCAGACTTAATCTAGGTAAACCTTGGGCTCTTCTGTGCCTTATTCTGTTACCTTTCAAATGGCCAGAGAAGATACGTCTCCTTGTTGTCTGGATTTTGACCTTTTTCAGGTGGAGGTGTTTGCATGTGCTCTATCTGCTCTGAAATGATCTGGCATAGCTGGTATCTCTGGGCAGCCATGAGCACCTCCAGTCTGCAGCCAAGTTGTTCTTAATCTCTGGTGAAAAAATATTTTCCAGGGGAAAAAAACATTATGTAATCAAATTGTTTAATTGCTTGTTATTTTATTATCACTTTATTTTGTATGTGGTAAAATGCAACATTGGTTTACAATTTTTCATTAAATAGTATGAAAGCTTTTTTGCCCTAAATAACTGTGAGATGTCAGCTCTGCTGCTGCTCAATTTAGTGGTGAGTGTACTGCATTGACTGGCTCAACATATAATCTGCAGGACTCTTCAATCTTGCTTTACTAGGTTACTTTATTAGAATCATAGAATAGGCTTAGAAGGGACCTTCAACATCATCCTGCCATGGGCAGGACACCGCCCACTAGACCTGGTTGCTCAGAGCCCCATCCATCCTGGTCTTGAACACTTCCAGGGATGGGGCAGCCCCAGCTTTCCTGGGCAACCTGTGCTAGGGCCTCACTACCCTCACAGGGAAGGTTTTTTTTTTTTTCCAATAATCCATCTAACAATCTCTGGTAGTGGAAAGCCATTCACCCTGGTCCTGTCATTCCAGGCCCTTGTTCAAAGTTCCTCTCCAACTTATTTGGAGTTCCTTTAGCCACTGGCAGGGGCTCTAAGGTCTTCCTGGAGCCTTCTGCAGGCTGAGGAATACTATTACTCTTTTTTTTTTCCCCTCATGGCAGAGCTGCTCCAGCCCTCAGAGTGTCTTTGGTGACAGTGCTTGAACTGGGAGCTCAGCCTGGACTTCCATGGGTCCATCTGGCCAGCTGCCTTAAGTAGTGTGTTTCTTATGTCTCTGTTAAAAAGGAGTTTGCAAATCAGGCTGTATAGTCTCATCTCAGCTGTTAAGTGAAACCATGGATGAGAACTGATTGGCAACTCCTGAACTGCCATAGCATACTTATATTTATATAAAACAGATGTACAAATATAGAACACTCCTACCTGCCTCAAAATTTCAAATGCAAAATGTGTTTATTTTTAAAATACAGCAATAAGGTAGCTCAGTCAGTTAAGCTGCATGAAAAGCTGTAAACCTTGAACATGCAGAGTTGGTACATGTAGAAAACCTGCCAGCCCAGCCATTGTGCTTCTGCCAGGCACAAGGGTGTGAGATTGCACCTTGTGGACAGAGCAGGCAGAGGAACTCCTGCTCTTGGGGAGACGTTTCTCTCTTCATGCTTCATACAGAAGGTGGAAAAATGGTGACATCACAATATGTTGGGTTACCTATCCCTACCGAAATCTGAATCCCAGCACTATCTCTTCTGTTGACTGTTCTACTTATGATTTTCTCCGGACTTCTCCTTTCAGGAAGGCACTATCTAGCTGGCCAGTTGATTGCTGCCAATACTGCCAATACTGCCAATGCTAAGTACATCTATTTTTGTCTGAGATCTGCACATGCTACAAGCAAGGCATTTTTCGGGAAGAAAATCTTTTCCTTACAGGATGTCTCCAAAGGAAGACATGCACAGACTTCCTTGCCCTTCCTTAGTGGAGCTCTGCTGCAGAAAACCATCTGTCTTTTTTTTTCCAGCCCTTGCTTTTCTGGTATTTCTTTCAGGGGTCTGGTTTTGGTTGTTCGTCTGAAATTCTTAACAGAGTTTGGGGTTGTCTTCTGTAGTTTCATCTGTCCTGGCTAGCTCTGTTGAGAATATGGGTCCTGTGTTTGGAAGTAATTTTCCTGTATTAATCTCCCTGCAAATTTGCAATGATGGTGAAATTTCACTGCAACCCAATACATCCTCAATGGTTTAATTGGATATATGAGTACACAGCAGAAAGAGGACCCTTCTATGGGTTCAGTTGTGCTCTTTGTGGGACTAAGAGAGAACAATTCCTTTAGGTGAGATGTGGCATCTGCTGGAGATTTTGATAACATCTCAGCTTTGGGGTAATCTCGCAGACTTTCTCCTTTCTTTCACAGATGTTGAAACTAATGCTGAAAAGAGTGTCAATAAACCAAGTTCACTACTGTCTAAATTGCTTTCTAGGAACTTCTGTGTCTTTATGCCTCATCTGGAAGATGCTGAGGGTTCCTGTTCATGAGTCATTGTGCTTCTGGCCACAGCTTGACACCTGACCCTGAGAGATCTGAAATCAAATGTGCCTGATGTTAAAAGATCTCTTCGCCTGGATGAGTCAGAGCTTCTGCCATGGGAATTGTTGGTTGTACTCTGCTCCAGAAGCACATTGTAATCACAGAATGGTTTAGTTTGGAAAGGACTTAAAAGACCATCCAGTTCCACCCCCAAGCCATGGGCAGGGACACCTTCCACTAGAACAGGTTGCTTCAAGCCCTACCCAGTCTGGCCTTGAACACTTCCAGGCATGAGGCAGACACAACTTTTCTGAGCAGAAGTCCTCAGTCCTTGGCGGAAGGCAGAGATGTTCCCTACTGTCTTGCAACACCTGCACAGCATCAGATTTTTGTTCCTTCACCTCAAAACCAAAATGCTGGTGATAACACTGTTTTTCTTTTCACTGTTCACTACAGATGAGGTTCTAGTGGTGAGTGTTAAAGCTGAGCTTAGCAGAGGAGCTTTGAGTTCCTCCTTGTGACCTGGCTGTGATTGCCTGGCTGTGATAGGCATTGTGTCAGAGGAGTGTGTGTGGTGAGACGGATGTTCCAGCCACTGTGATGGAATTTGAAAGCACTTTTCTGGAGGCAAATAAAGGTAAAGCCACACTAGCTGTAAGGGCAGTTGGGGCAGTGCACAAATGCTCTTCTCCTGGTGATCAGAAACAGGCTCCAAGATAGTTGATCCGAAGAGCAGAAACACTGTTCTTCCTTGCTGATGGGCTGTTCCTCCTCCAGGTTGTGTTGTGTGCTCAGGCAGGACACCTTCAGTTCCTGTGCAAGAGGAGGACAAAAGCAATGGTATGGTGGTTTTCTGCACTCTGAGAACACCTTCTTTAAATCCCTCTGGGCAGGCTGAAAGTTACCTGGAATTCTCTAAAAACATTCCCTATTTTCTGTTTCTCTGTTACTTTTGTAACTACAAAAAATTACTTGTTTTGGAAAGAGATTGATAACTTCATGTTTTTCAGATGGCCTTGAAAGGCAAGTGCCCTATGGATTCTGTATAGCTTCTCCACCTATTGATGGAGACACAGGTCCATCTGGAGATTGAGGAGATTGAAGTCACATCTCCCTTTGTCCTGTGTGGGTGTTGGTCTCTTCTCTCAAGGAGTAAGTGATAAGACAAGAAAAAATAGGTTCAAGATGTGCCACAGGAGATTTAAATTGGATATCAGGGAAACTTTTTCTCCCAAAAGTTGTTGTCCAGCACCAGCACAGGCTGCCCAGGGCATTGGTGGAGGCCCCATTCCTGGAGGGGTTTAACAGATGTGTAGGTGTGGCACCTGGGGACTTGGGTTAGTGGTGGCCTTGGCAGATGTGGAGGAACAGTTGGACTTGATGATCATGGAGAGCTTTTCCCACCTTAATGAATCTGTGATTCTATGTCTGTTCAGAGTATTGACTTGGGCAGCTACAAACTCTTGAAACTGCAGCATCTTCTCATTTAATTCCCTCGTGAGTTTAAGCACATTCAACCACGTTCCTGCTGCACATTTTTACCATCTACCTCATTTTGTTTTAACGTCTCACCTTTGGATTTCATATTCCTCATCTACCAGATGGACCTCTCCTTTCTTGGAGATCACCTTTCTTGGACTTTGAACACTGATACAAGGCAAGTGCAAGTCCACAACCTGTGGCAGCACCCCTTACCTTTGCCTTCAAGTGTGCCTTTAATAACCTTTTCCCCTGAGCTAGCAGGAAATGTTCTAATGCTGGAGTAAGTGGAAGGCCCTGGCTGGCTCGGCTCAGTGTTTTTACAGTGATAACTTTGTCAGTAACACATAGTGTGACAACAAAAAGCAGTTTGGCTACCCTACTGTCCATTGAGAAGGCTTGCTAAATTGGGGTAGGATTTGTCCTGGGTGAGAATTCCAAGATGCTCTCAGCTTGGCCCAAGATGCTCTCAGCTTTGGCCCTCTCAGCAAAGGGCTCTCAGGCCCTTTGCTGAGAGGGCCAAAGAGGGCCAAAGAGAGAAGCTTTAATCCTCCCTGATGTTAGCCCCATATTAGGTGCTGGAGTGCGTGGGTTTGCTCTGTGCAGCAAAGCTTCCAGCCTTAATGAAGAGTGTTGCTGGGGAGCAGTGGAGTAGAGGGGAGTAGAGGAACATTTTTCATGCTCTTTGGCTAAGCATCTTGAAACTTATGCCTCAGCTGTGATTTTCAGCACAAGATAAACAAGCAAAACAGACACCATTGATCATTCTCTACCTGCCAAAACAAATGAGTCCCAAAACTTTTCATCATTTTCATTACAAGCCTGTCCAGCCCCAGAATAGGCTGCCCAGGGCAGTAGTGGAGTCCCTATCCCAGGAGAAATTTAAAAGCTGTGTGGATATGGCATTTGGTAACAAGGTTAAGTGGTGGGTTTTGCAGTGCTGCGGGAATGGTTGGAGTCAATCATGTTAGTGATCTTTTCTGACCTAAATGATTCTGTGAACTACCTTCTTCCCTGACAAAACCACTGTGAAACAGGTGTGACTTTAGTTTGACTTAATATCCCTCACTTTAATTTTGGTGTTGGTGTAGTTAGTGAAAGTAGAGCAAATTAGAGGCTCTGGAATCTGAATCACACAAGCAGTCACTGGAACAGAGGAGAGGAAGAAGAGCATGGAGTCTCCAAGGGTGATTCTTAATGACTTGGCTAGGGCCTAAGCTGTTCCCAGTGACTGGAAGCCAGAAGGAGGAGTAGACAAAGGATGGAGATGACCAACTCCTCATGCCTCTGAGTGTTTGCAGGGAAGAAAAGAGGCTGCAAGTGCCCTGCAAATGCCATTCCTGACTTCAGTAATTCACAGGGGTGCATGGCCATACTCTGCCAGATGATTGCGTGTGTGCACGTGAAAGGCAGAGGAAGTTCAATGCTCCCTCAAAGCAAATAAAGTTCTGATCTTATCCCCAGATTCACCATAAACAGGTTAAAGAATTATGGGGTAGAGTTATGAATAAAGGTTTATATTTGTTTTATTTAATTTTTTTTAAGACTTCAGTCTTACGACCTTTGGTTGGAGGAACCAAACTTCACCTTCCTTTTCTCCAAGTATTTTCTCCATCCAGCTAACTACAAAATGTTGAGAGTCTCTGTGAGAAGAATTTAGGAGGAAACCTCAGGGAATATGACATCAATTAGGGAGAACATCAAGAATAACATTAGCCTACTGAATAGAAACTTCAATTAAACCATTTATTTAGAGATGGTGTGTATTTGGACAACATTCTCAGGCCCTTGGTTGGACTTGATGATCCTTGTGGGCCCCTTCCAGCTCAGGATATCATATGATTTGCATTGGATACTTCTCATCTAGCTTGAATTTTTTTTTTAAATCTGGCACGTGGCTGGTACCTGGGATTTCAGCTTCCTCTGAGCATCCCCTTGGTAGGATACCTTTTCTCACCCCTGTGTGATGGTGTGACCCCTCTGTGGATGTGAGCCTGTGCTTCCTGCACTGCATACCCCATGGGTGCTGCTGTGTGGGTGCAATGAGTAATGGGTGGCAGAAGAGAATCAGCTCTCAGTTCCAAGTGCTTAGGATAGGGCATAAGAAATGAATGGAATTCCCCAGTTTTCCAGTCTAGCCTCCCTGTTTCCATATGAATCCAGGCTGATGAAGGAGTGTGGATGAAATCCCAGGCACAAGATGCCAGCAGCCCTTGAACAGGGGCAGCATCATGGCAACGTGCCTGGAAAGGAAGATGTGTTATTCCTCTTGCCCCTGTGCACCTGTCCTCTGGCATCCCATGCTCTGATTAATTCTTGTGTGCCTTTAGCACTAGGGGTGAGATCTTGTCTTCACCTATGTCTGGGAGGATGGGAATTGTGATTGCATCTGGGCCTTTAGGCTCCCAGAATGACACAAGTGGCTGTGATTTAGATGTGTGCTAATAGAGGAATTTAGACTCCCAACACATCTGAACACTCCAGAACTCTTTGGGCAGCCTCTAAAGAAGCCTCCCCAGCCAAGGAAATCCTGTGCAAAGTAAGAAGGGTGCTGGGGAGAGGATGAGGGGGCTCATCTCCGAGACACAGTAGGTTTGTTCAGTCTTAGCTGTTATATTTACACAGGGAAAAATATAAAGGAAGGCTGTGCTGGTCTATATCTGGCCAATTTCACTCTGGAGTTCCTGACAGGTGACCCCAGAGTCCAGCTGCATTCTCTCAGTGCTTATTTTGACATTGTAATCCCAATTGACGTTCAGTGCTTGAATACACAATAAGTTCATTACAGATAAATCCTCCAGTTCAGGGATTTCCTGTTGGTAAGTTTTGGAAGAATCAGGATTCCCAGTGGTATCAGGCTTAAAATGTGTAAGATAAAATTCAAGTTAGCAGCTTACACCAAAATATTTTTGGAGCCAAAGTGAAACTGTATTTTTAGCCCACTCCAGTGCCTTATCCTTCCTTGTCTTATCCTACCTCTTCCTGCCTGGGATTGGAGGTGGAGGTGTCTGCCGTGCGTAGCTCATAAACAGGGTTTTGGTGCTGCTCTCAAGGGGAGCTTATTAAATTGCAGCAGATGAATCCACAGTCCTACAGCTAAGCACATTTCTTGAACATGTTTTTGCAACTTAAAGTGTTTCCTCTTGTCCCTCTTTCTAATGAGCATGAAAAAAATCTGCATAGCATCTTACCCAATCACTGTGTGATCACCCTGATAAATGCCGCAAAGAGGTAAGACTTCAAATATCCCAATTACCTCCAGGAGTGGGACATATCTTCCAATCTTTCCATGTCTTTATGAGGGCTGCAATATGGTGCTACTTGAGCTCTTGACCTGCTGGTTAATAAGCTGTTATGATGAGGTGTGAATTTGGCCTGGGACTGGTCCGTGCCCATCTGGCACATGGACAGCAGCTCTTCTGCTTCCACCTTCTCCCCTTGATGGAGCTGATACCTTATAAAAACAGATGCAGCTCTCTTCATCCAGTGGATCTCAGCTGGAATTTGAAGCTGGTTTCTAATAAGATGAAGGTAAAACATTTATTGCTGTGTCCCAAACAGGAAATGTAAAGTGGCTCTGTGTGGGGTTGAGGGGTGGGAGAGGAGCTGAGAGGTTCCCCAACACAGGTGATGCCAGAGTCAGAGGTACTGCTATAAAAAAAAGAGATGCATCTCCTGCAAAGTATTAACAAGATCAAAAGAGAGCAGGAAAAGCTTGTGCACACCTTGATGTCCTTGTGCACATCAAGGTGTGCACAAGGAAAGGTCTCATTTCTAATCATCCACCACCATGTGATGAGAAGAAATGCATGGCCACACAGAAAATGTGCAGTTGGGGTATTTTAGGAAAAAAATCATAACCGTAGGAGTAGGTAATATTAGAGAAGATGATCCAAAGAGACTGTAATCCCTACTACTGGAGAATGTGAGAACAAAGACATGAAATCATAGAATGGTTTGGTTTGGAAGGGGCCTTAAAGCTTATCTCATTCTACCCCTGTGCCATAGGCACTTCCACTAAACCAGGTTGTTTCAAGCCCTGTCCAATCTGGCCTTGAACACTTACAGGGATGGAGCAGCCACAGCTTCCCTGTTCAACCTGTGTCAGGGCCAGAGAATAATTTATGATGATAGAATCAGAGTAAACAAGACTGGAAGGATCAGCTTTGAAGATTGATTTGAGATTGCCCAGGTTTTTTTGTCATGAGACTTTCAAGCATCTCCAAAGGTGGAGGTTCCCTAACCCAGACCCCTGTTCCACTTCCACTCTTTGACCACCTTCGTGGGGAAAAGGTTTCCTAATTGTATTTTCTTCTCTTCTAACTTGAGTTAACTCTTTTCCTATCACTGAGCATCTCCCATGAGAGCTTGTCCCTCTCTCATCTCTACATCATTCCAGAGTTGCAGACAGTAATAAAGTCCGTCTTTGCCTAAGCCTCTCCCTGTGTACCCTGAACTCCAGTTCCAACCAGCTTGGTGGCTTTGCTGTATTCTCTCACCATTTACCTGGTACTGGGGAACCCAAACTGCTCCCAGTTCCCTGTTTGACAAGTGTCAAATGGAGAGAAGGAATCACTTCCCTGGTCCTGCTGGCTCCATTCCTGCCACCACCACCCACAACATGGTTTGTCTTCAATGTTCCAGGTTCTTTCCCCAAAAGCTGTTCTCCAGCCCAGCAGACTCCAGGCTGTAGACACCCTGAGAGATGTCGCATCCTGTCTCAGCAACTGAGGGTGGTCTACTCAGGCTCCTGAACTCCTTTCCAGCTCCATGTTTTTCTTCATCCAAGTCACATGTATCCTTAACTCCCAAAGAATTCAATAAAAAAATTTGGGGAAAGGTTCCCGTTCTTTCCTCCCTCTGTGGTTTTTAAATTTTACACATCTTAAACCCAAGTAATTTGCTTGTCACTATAAGTGTAGCATCCTGTATGGTTCCTGTGAGAAGAACATGTGATAAAAGCAGGATTATCACTTGCAGAAGCAGCACAAGAACAAACCTTGTAGCATACCCTTCTGCAGCATGGGACCTGCATGGAGGATCAGCCATCAGCTCTTAAACAATTCCTTGCTGCATGCTCCTGCCTCCTGCTCTTTGTAGGTTTTTTTTTCTTTTGTGACAAATGACACAATTGCTTTTACTACAGGCTCAAGTTTTTGTGGCAGGAGAGTTTAAAAGCAGCAGCTAAGCTGAGCCTCATTCCTCCAGGGGCTGCCTAGTTACCTGGAAGGGGATGGGGCTCTTCCTGGTGGCCACATCTAGACTTTCCCTAGGATCTGGAGAGCAGAGGCTGCTGTGGGGGTTGACAAGGAATGAATCTATAGGTGAGAAAGTCCTGCAAAGTTTGATCTTTGGAAATGCCCTAAAAGAAGGGATAGAAACCTGCTCAACCTGAAGTCATAGACCTTGCCAGTCCAGACCCTTTCTGGTGACTCAGAATAGATTTAGGTCTTATAATTTCACATTTCTAGGACTCGTGTATTCCCAAATTGTTCCTTCTCCCTGCTTCTGTGTCCTTCCTTCTCTTTTCCAGCTAAGTGAGCGAAAGAGGCTGCCACTGCCAGGAAGGGAGCATAGGATTGACGGTCCCCATGGCTTGGTATGATGTCCAGTTACTGTTAGAACTACTGCTTTTGCTGGAGCAGGGATGGATCAGAATCCCCTATCCTCATCCAAGGTGGGGCTGTGAAGATTCCTCCTGGGTGGCCCTTACTGCCCAAGGAGCTGCTGTTCGCCTCTGAGGAGAGGTTGAGCTGAACTGGGGGATTTGGTGTGCCAAAGGGTGGCAATGATCTGATGTGCCTCTTCTGCACATCTCAGCCTAGGCAGAAATCTAGCTGTTGAGGTTAGCTCCAGCCTTCCAGGGTTTCTGGTTCTGGGGAGCTGGAGCATCCCTCCCACACAATCAGCACATTGCTTTCACTGGCTGTCTTCCCTTTGGCTATAGAGGTGAAAACATATGGGTAAGTGTCACCCCACAATGCTCCTTGGCAAAATACTTGGAGCCCTTTGCAGGGAAGAACAGGATCAGCTAAGCTTTCTCCTTGTGTTCACCATATGCTAACAGCTCCATGTCTCTGAGGACCACCTTCCAGGCAGCTTTGGGAATCCAAGACCTACTTTTCATCTGAGGGGTGCAGTTTGTGCACTCAGCAATAGCTTAGACACTGATCTTGGAGAAGTCAGTGCCAAGGATGCTGGCTGATGACACATTGCTCAGGTGACAGGCTGTGAGGAGAGGGTGGGTTAGAAACAGGAATTTTGTTCAGTTCCATCATGTTTCCACTGAGTCTCAGTTTAAAAATAGTTCAGGTCAACCATGTGCTTCTTTCTTTGACACTTTTTTGAGGCTGAAGATTCTTTGGGGTTAATACTTTGAAACTTTTCTTTCCTGGCTGCCCCCATCTCCTTGCCTGCCAGGAAAGTCCAGCACAAGAGTAAAAAAGGTGCCTGTCTGGATTAATAAGGAGCCAGCACTGACCTTTTCCCAGGGCATGGCCTGGTTTGTACCAAGGAGTCTATAAAGCATCATGGGTCCTAGGTGCTGAGCTGCTCTCAGGGCTGGTTCCCAAATGGGGGAGGGCATGGGAGTGAGGCTTGTTTCCCATTCTCAGCAGTACAGAAGCAAGCTGGGAAGACAGATAGAAGTGGTGCTCACAAAGGATAGTTTAATATCTGGAAATTATTAGCTGCAAAGTCACCAAAGCCATGCAGAGTGATCTTCTGTCCTTGTGAGCTTCTCTCCTGAGCAGATGGGAATTGCAACACCCACCTGGCAGGGTAATGGCTGCGTGGACAGAGTTTAGGGCTTGGGGTGGAGATTCACTCCAAGAGTTCTCTTCTAACAGTGTTTGGATGTTGAGCAAGAGATCCATCTTTTGCCATGAGCTGTGTGAAACGAGTATCCCAGCAGCTGTCTCCTGAGGTGGGGTGAGGATACGAAGGCTGAAGGGAAAGAGCAGAGATATTTGCAGTGCAGTTTAACTGACTGTTTTGAGCTCCACTTAGATTCAAGGAAAAGAAGTAAGCATAGGGTCCCATTCTTGGGGTGCAGGCATCCCTTGGAATAGGTAAGTCTTGCTGTAAAAGCTTTATTTTTCCCTATCAGCAATAGAAACAACTTGTGAGGAGCAGCACATGTGAAGCCATTCCTACAGAGCTGCATCCTTAGCCAGACGAGGTTGCATTTCTCCTAGAAGATTGGTTTTCCTTCTTTCTTCA
This sequence comes from Leptocoma aspasia, assembly GCA_013399835.1. Classification (NCBI taxonomy): domain Eukaryota; kingdom Metazoa; phylum Chordata; class Aves; order Passeriformes; family Nectariniidae; genus Leptocoma; species Leptocoma aspasia. The sequence continues at coordinate 4,465 of VXAX01006122.1, read as the reverse complement.
GGATCACACTGCTACTTCACAACTCAGATGGCTCCATAAACTAGCCTCCAAATCCTGAGGCAGGGAATGCCTGAGTAGAACACAGGAGATGAGGTCTGATAATTTTCGAGGGTTTTTTTCATCAGTGGTGTTTCGTTTTCTTACTATGAGGAGCAGGAGAGCCAGAAACACTTGGAAATGCTTAGAATCATAGAACTCTAGAAGGATTTGAGTTGGAAGGGACCTTAAAGCTCAACCAGTTCCAACCTCCTGCATCTTCCACTAGACCTGGTTGCCTCAAGCCCCATCCAGCCTGGCCTGGAACACTTCAGGGATGGGGCAGCCTGAGCTACCACAGGCAACCAGTGCCAGTGTCTTCACAGTTGTTGGGTTGTACACATCAAACCTTCCTGCAAGTGCTGAAGTACCGGTGAGAAAACTGGAAGACCCTTGGAAAGGCAGAGACTGAAGCATCCTGCACAAATTACAGGAGATGAGCTAGTTTTGTTGGGTTGTGGGTTCTAATTCTTATCTTAATTGCACATTGCTTGTGTATTACTCCTTACCACCAGCCAAGTCCTCCCAGAAGCTGGTCTGTTTGCTGCTGGTGGTGATGGGGAAAGAGAGAAGCCATACTTTCTTCAAACCAGGCAGGGAAGCAGGATCAGCTTCAGATTTTTTTTGAAGCCAAACATGTCTGAAGGGTTTAGATCAGGGATTTACAGTCTGCAGCATGGCCCTCAATGGTGAAACATGGGAGATTTGCATTGACTTGCTGGGAATTTCCAGAAGTTTGTACAGGCACCTCCTCATGCTTGAGTCCCTCTGAGGTCAGAAGCTCAAGAAGAGGGGACTTCCTGAACAGAGAAGTCTAAGCTGAGCCACAGCCACTCAACTAACCTAGGAGACACTGTCCTCTGGTTCCTCTGCTTTTCTCCACACAGACATGTCTGAAGGCATGCTCCGGGATGGGGCTCTGAGCAACCCGATTTAGTGGAAGATGTCCGCGCCTATGTGTCTCGATTTGAAAGCCAGGTGTCTTCCAAGGAAGGTGGGAACCTCCCTTGGAATGGAAAATGTGACCCCCTTCCCTCCAGATTATTGTAACTTTGAAATTATGGGGCTTTCAGGCAGATATGGGAAAAGGAATAACAGTTCTTTACTAATATGTATATATGTAACAAAACCAAACAACAACAGGAACAACAAACAAAACCACAAACCCAATAACAACTTTTTCTTGGCTGTCAAGCACTTTCCCCTTCGGTGTAGTTATGGCCACAGCCGGCAGGGGTGCTGTTGGCTCCCAGCCAGGCACGGGAGGTGCGATGATTCCTCCGTAGCTGCAGGGGGCGCTGTGGCGCGAGCTCAGCAGCCTCTCTCCACACGGCTAATGGCACCTCAGCCAGTGGGAGAGAGAGGGAAGGGGCTCCCTTTGCAAACTCATGGAAGGCAGCTGGTCTCAGAGCCACTCAGGAAGCTGAGTGGACTGCAACAGGAAACCTCAAAGCAGCAGTCTGGAACAGCAGAGGTGGGCACACCTGGTGTGGAAAACAAAATACAGCAAAGACTCCAGAGTGGTGCCAGAAACCAAGGGATGTCTGGGTGGACTTAGAGTGTTGGGTTAAAGTGTAGCAAAAAGCCTTGAAACATCAGCAGAAAACAGTGAGGCTGGGCAGCGGAGATGGGGCCGGAGAAAGCAAGGAGCTGAGCTCAGCACCTCACCCTCCAGCCAAAATCTCGTGGTATCTCTGCACTGCCCAAGAGAAAGCTCCCCAGCAGGCAGTTGCACCCCTTCCCCCATCTTGGCCACTTCTTTTGTGTCTCTTAAGTATCCTCATTAGTCTTAGGCAATAAATGGAGAAAATTCCCTGAGAGAAAGAAAAAAAGAAAGGAAAAAATCCTAACTTTCAACACCATGGCAGGTGTGTTGGAACAAGATGAGCCTTATGGTCCCTTCCACCCAATCATTCTGTGATTCTAGGGTGTCTTTCTTCAAATGGAAAAGTTATATCCAGTTTCATTTTTTGGAGACTTCAGCATGAAGTCAGATGAACAAAGTAAAAGTAACCTCTGCCCCAAAGAGCCTGAAATCTTAATGTGAAAGAAGATAAGGACAACTGAGGAAATGATGAATCAGTAAATTAGTGAGAAGAAAGATATTCTCTGTATTCACTTCCTTTATGAAATCCTTTTCAAGTTTCTTGATGAATGAGAGTTTTGCTCAGTGTTTGGAGGCTGCCCTTGAATTCAGGCACTCAAATAGTCCTGGGATTGTTTTCCTGTTTTCTGTTTAAATATCAGAAATCCTCATGTCTTCTGGAATATCAACCTGTCAGGCTGCAGAGATCATTAGACCATTAAGATCATGCATGGAGCACCTGCAACCTTTGCTCTTTATTGTTACAGCTGTACATGTGCACGCGGGAAGAATTTAGGAATTAAAGAGGGTAACATTACTGATCAACCCAGGAACACTGGAGCAACCTGATTGAACAATAGATTTAGCTACAGAGCACATGGTTTGTCTTTCCCTGTGTGAGAAACAATCCTCACTTTCAGAATTTTAAAAGGTTTATTAAAAACCTTATCAAAAATTACATCAGAAGACTGAATAAAGAAAATGAAACATGGTACCAGGAGCAAGGTATTCCCTACCATGTGCTCTCTTACAAAATGGATGTTCCACCTTTTAACCCTTTGGCCCCTCCCAAAGTTCTGTCCATCGACTCCTTCTTCACTGTCCAGTGGTGATCACCTCCTGACATCTTGATTGGAGGTCAGATGTTGCCATAGTAATGAGCCGACCCTCCCAAATGCCCCAGCTTCCCTGGCCATCCCGTGAGAACAATGCAAAAAAGGAGAAACATATCTATAAAACTCCTTTTAGCATATACATGATATTTACCCTTTAATTGTGAGAGTCAACTATTTCAATACTCATTTATCACAAACCCCCCTTTTCATTTTCTATAAGTCATTTGGCTCGAACAATTAACCTTTTTATCTCTCTTAAATGAGTCATACTAGCATCTGTTGATGTGGGCAAGGACAGTGGGAACCGGAGAAAGAAAAAAAAAAGAAAAAAATCCTAGATTTTCCTTAGACACACTTATTTGGAATAAACAAAAGGACATCTCAGAGGTCCAGTACGGCTTTTACCCCCATCTACCGTGCCTATGGGGTTGCTACCCTTAGTAGGTGTATCTTAGTGGTGAGTACAGAGGCCAACTCAGTCTTGCCCTCCAGTCTCTTTTGTATTAAAAGACAGTTAAGGAATAATAGAGGTCC